>CM060115.1:3545000-3820000 GCA_030522415.1 Channallabes apus
TTGCACACAATACAAAACCTCATTAACAGTCAGGGAGCTTTTTACTTCAAATTAAAATACCTGGACCCCCTCAGTAGAGGTGGATTTACTGCTCACATATTCTCACATTACTACTCACATTACTATCATTATGTCATTATTTAAAAAGTCTACAATATGCTGGAACCATTTACTGAAACCATTGTTTGTTCATTAATTTCAGAACACAATTTAGTAATAATACCTTTTAAGTATATATTTGTTTCTAGTTTCTAGTTTGTTTTTAAGGTTTGATTTAAGCCAATTATATCCAGTTTATCAGAAAAAACGCTCTGTTTAAAAACATTCTCTATAAGCTAATACATGTAATACTCTGATAACGTCGATAAGCTGTTTTTATCCATTTGAGTAAGATGTAGGGTCCAGATTACATAGTTACGTCCCAAATCATGCATGTATAAATGTTTGTTGTTTGAAAGTCATCAGGTAATTTAATTAACGATGTTTTAAATAATTTTGAGCATTTGCATTTTATACTGCAGTTACATTCACAAGGTGACAAACAAGGGGTTACTGTCTAAGCAACAGGAAAAAACACACAGACGCGTTCAAATTTTGGGACGTTCAAATATTAGTTAATTCAGTGTTAAGCTCAGAAATTTGTGATGAATAATGGATAATTATCGACATTAACGCTCGCAGTCAAGACTATAACCAGGATCAAAATTATGTGTGGTCCATGAGACTCATTTCATGGTTAATATATAACATAACGCAAGGATGTGTCCTAAACAAGCTGCAGATTTCTAATCTCGTTCATTTTATACTTTCATTGTTCCATAAACTATAACTAAGGTTAGACTATTTAATACTATTAACAGTTTAATATTTTGGTGTAGATTTATCTCACTTCCTCTTTCTTTGTGTGTTTCACATAACCTGAGTGTGTATCGCAGCTATGTCAAATGTTAGCCTATTACATGTGTGTTGCATACCTCTGAACAAGATGTTAAGTATATAATTTCTTAGTAGCCCAACATTAAGTTTGATGTCTAAGCTACAGTGTTTTTTCTTAGCTGCTCTGAGGTCAGTTGAGGGCGATTCATCCCTAATGATTGGGTAGTCTTGAAATGCAACTAGACTACATTCTGCCACCACATTAAGATCAGGACGTTACTATTTCCATACTGAATTTGACACCTGAATATAGGCCCTGCGAGAAGTAAAAAAAAAAAATAGTATACTGAAACTACAGAAGTCGAGACCTTGGTGTCCTCATGGCTACACAGTCATGCGCACACTGTGTAACACCAGTGCTGCAGTAATTATGGAGTAAACAAAAGTTGGTTATCCTTACACATCAAAAAATATATCTACTTCCCCGGTCACATTCTTTTTTTCACATATTTTCTTAACTTTCTCTTTACACAGTAAATAACTACAACATTACACACACACAAACAAACACACATATTCGTATGCACATATCTCCTAATCTAGCTTTTTGGTCATGTGGAGAGTAGCTAGGAGACAGCAAGTAAGAAAAGGTCAGTTGATCGATGGGGACCAATTTGACAAATCCCCATGACTCTTTGGAAACAAGATGTCACACATGAGATATGGAGATTTGGAGATGCAGGTAAAATAGAGATTTGAAGAAAACAGGGATGTGAAATGACAGATTAAGAAAAGACCTTCTATAAAATAAGGTGCAGACTTTAAAGGATTTTTATTATTATTATTATTAGAATCTACTTAGGAATAATGTACAAGTATACCTTTTGGTTATTATTGTAATTATTATTTTAACATGAAAATATCTTAGCAGTAGTGGTGACAGGAATTTCTAAATTTGCAAAGCGAAGGTTTTGTTAATGAATTTATAACTTTTAACTAATATTGCAAAAATTGCATGAGTTGATTTATTTTAGTTTCATGCAACACACAATTCTCATCTGCCTCGCGTAAAGGGCTCATATGCACATTATTTATAATTGACAAATAAAAATCCTACATTTTATTTCATTTGAAATAAATTAATGAAATAAATAAATAAATAAATATTTGATTTAATATGCTCTATGTAGAAAAAAGTTGTTTTTGAAGTGACCACTATATCTCACATTCATACAATTAGAATACACACACCGTTGTATCTGTCTGTGTGTGTGTGTGTGTGTGTGTGTGTGTGGAAGCTTACATCTTGAGACAAATATCCCCAAAGAAACCCTCATGTTTAGGAGCAGACCACACGAAAACCATGAAAGCAGACGAAGACTCTCGTCCTCTGTCTTAGTCAAAATATAAACTCAATGTAATTCGATTGAGATTAGTTGCACCGGCATGACAGGAAGCACTTAGGAGGCAAAGACAGAGTCTGGCTGACTATGTGCTAATAGAACAGTCCATGAGTGACCATGCATCACGACTCCAGCATTTATCCAATCACATATACACACATACACACACATGCGCACACACATGCACGCGCACACACACACACACACACACACACACACACACACACACACACACACACACACACACACACACACACACACACACACACACACACACACACACTTAAAATGAGAGAGATTTGGGTAAAAAAATGAAAATGAATAGAACCATCAGTTAACCAGAGTCTGTGATACAGGGTGAGATATAGCAAAGAAAATTAAGGAAATTGTAAAAGAACAAGACTGTGATACAAAAGATAGACAGATGAATGCAGTGTGTCTGCTGTGTGTACATGTATTTACAAGAGCAGAAATTAAGTAAACATGTCCGTGTCAGTCAACAGGTCAGTCATTAGTTGGATTTACGAGCAATTAAGGTGTGTGTGTGGGTGTGTGTGTGTGTGTGTGTGTGTGTGTGTGTGTGTGTGTGTGTGTGTGTGTGTACGTGCAAAACAGTACTCATCACAAGTAGTGTGAACTCCCAGAATGTTGTTGAGCACAAAGGTTATTGTTAAATTCTTGAACAAACGTCAGACCAAACACTTTCCTTACTAGTTCAGATCTTAATTGGTTTTAATTTTGAGAGTTTTTATGAAACTAGGTTCTTCGTGGTTATAGGTTTATCAAGGTATGTATGGGTCTATATAGGTTTGTGCATAATAAGAATAATAAGTTATACACTTTAATGCAAAAATATCAAATGACAGAGTTGAAGTAATTTGTGTTTAGCACTGAACCAATAAAACTCATTATTATTAGTTTTACACCCTTCCTGTTTTAATGTCTTAGAAGATAAAAAGCAAACGTATATGTGATGGCGACTATTTAGGCCTTATCCTTTGAGATGTGGACAGTGCATTGTCTCTTTAAAGTTGTATTTTATTAGCACATCATAAATATGAATTTTAGAAGTTTTTGAAGATTCGCAAAATAATTATACCAAATGGTCTGCATTCACAATATATATTTCATATACATGTATGTGTGTAGTCGTAGTACAGTAGTAGGAGTTATGAAATTCCATAAGAGAATATGGAACATTTGGTCTCAAAAGGTTAGGGCTGATGTTCTTATTTTATTGTCCTCCTCCACATTTACATACTTAGATTATTTTTATGTGGCTTTGATGGAATTAAATCCAAATAATAAATCAATTATGATATAACTGATTATATTTGCAGGACTATATATATTATTGGTTTATATTTATTTTTAGATTGGGATGAGACTGAAACAAAATAGGGTTAATATATATATAGTATATATATAACAGTAATTATAATATACCATAATAATTACCGTTCTCATATGCAACAAGTCATCTTAATGATGCACATTTTTAAAAAGTTATTCAAACCTCATTGCTATAGATTTTGTATATCTAATATGAACAGTTTTTTGGGGGAAGGGATTATTTCATGTCATCATCTATGGCTTTTTTTTTGCTTTGCAATTGGTGTTTAGTTAGTTTTTTAACCTTTCAGTGTTTTATGGATTTTTGGATAGAGGGATGTATCTCTTCGGATTGGTAAAATCAAATCAATGTAAAAAGACAATGTAAAAGTATAAAAAAAAAGGCACCTAAACACAGTCCGAGCTTGATTTCTGTTTGTTATCCCAAATGATAAGATTTCTCCTTATTTCTCTCCTTTGTGCTTGTTTTTGGTCTGTGATGCTCCAGATGTGTATCGCAGGCCACCGGGCAACACAAGGCCCCAGTGCAGGTGTAATGCTTCTGATTGTACTGGGAGATTGTGGTTGTGATAGCATTACTGATTGACTTGTACACAACAGAACATAAATCAAACACAAACAGAGCGAGAGAGAGAAAAACGAGAGCGAGAGAGAAAGAGCGAGAGAGAGAGAGAGAGAGAGATGTACTTACGAAGTAACATTATTATACACACATACACACTGTGTGCTGCCTTTTGGTTATGGTGATGGTCAGTCAAGGATATTACATGTTGATTTAATTAAGGTATAACACTTAATAAAAAAATAGAAAAGTTCTGCTAGATTGCAATTTCTTCAGTTGTAAAAATATTTATTTGCTTTGCTTCACAGCATTTTTCATAGTGTAGTCCTGTAAGGCTCTCAGTGGTGTGTATTTACCATGTGGTCCTCCTCAATGGTAAATGTCGCAAACTCTGAAAGAATACATAAGTGGTGCCACAGATTGAGTGGAGTGTGTCTGATTGGTGACCAAGATGAAGCACTATTGACTGGCAACTCCTGCCGAAGGATAACTGTGCAGTCCTGAGGCCAAACCCACTGTGGCATTTAATACACTACCATAGCAGTTGCTCCACTTACTGTGTGCGTGTAAGTGAGGACACCGGTGCACTACCTCTCAAGTACACACACGCTCTCGAGCTGTATCCTAAATCAATATAAAATGACTCTGAGTGGAAAAAGAACATCAGGAATCAAAAAGGAAGCCGAGACATCAGGAGAGAAAATGTTGGACCGGTAGGGGGAGAGAGAGGAGCTGGCAAAACATCAGCGATGGATGCACAGATTAGACTTAAAAAGAATGGATGCAAAAAGGGTTGCAGAAAAGCAGGGGGTTAAAGAGACCAAAGAGGGACAGAGAGAGACCTCAAAGGCATTTTATAAGTAGTATATAATTTGTAAAAAGAAAAAGAAAAATGGGGGGGGGGGGTTGGCATTACTCTAAAGAAGATCTACACAGGGGAGACATAAGAGACAAATAAGAAAAAGGCAAAGACAATCTAGAAGGAACAAGGGGGACTGAAAACAGTAAAGGGGTGGGGGGGGGCAAAATTTCCATCAGGTTTTCAATTGGGGAGGATCAATAGTGTATTAGAGCTCACCTTGACCCCTCAGCTCCCCCTTCTTCTGGTCCTGTCTCACAGGCCAAACCACTCGCTCGACGCAGCAGGGGGCTGCATAAGGGAGCGACTGCATTACTGATTCCTCTCTGTGACCAAAGTGGCAGAAAATGGCAGAATAAAAAATGGTGAAACTGAAAAGTGAGACGGAGAGGAGACAGGAACACATTGTGTACATGCACATGTAAGAAAATGTACAGTTCTATTTATCCGTGCGTATGGAAAATCATAGTCAATCGAAGCTTAACCAGAAAATAAAAGACATTTAGATGTGTTTAATGGCTCTGTGGAGCAGTTCATAGGATACTAGTTCAACAAAACTCATTTATGGTGAGTGCGATGCATGCAGTGTTCACAGTGAGATGCAGTGAGATACAGAAACCTTGCTGATAATTAGCTATCAATCTTTGGTCACCTTCTTCTCTTCTAAATTAATTAAGTTTCGTCTTAAAGAAATAGAAGCTTTTTACATAACACGGGTACCGAGAATGCAAAAAGCCAATTAGGAAAATTTTAGAGAGACTAGGCATAACAAGACAGAGACAGCAGATGATTGGAAAATTGGGGGGGGGGAAATTGTATGGTTCAGGAAATTGGTATTCAAACAAAGAAACAAGAAAGAACGAAGCTCATCAAAGAAGTGGAAGACAGCGGCCTAACCCTCAATTTTATGCCATCCCTCATGTCACCTCAGTGTATAATAGTCAGTGATGTCTGATATAATTTTGGACACATTAAAAGGTCCTGTTCAATAACTAGGATGATTATTTCTCGATTCTATTCCCGAGCTAACGTAACGCAGACGTGCACACAGAGAGACACAGAAGGAGAGAGAGAGAGAGAGAGAGAGAGAGAGAGAGACTGACACCAAAACGTGGCATGCACGCAATGTCCCTTGCTGAGGGGAGAAAAGAAGAAAAGGGAGGAAAAAAGGAATCGATCGCCAGGGACAGTGGTGTGCATCGGAGGATCGTATCTTGTCAAAATAATATATTACCCTCATCCCCGGCTGATCGATGCGGTGGATTAGGAACGGAGGGCTCTCTCTTGCTTTCTCTCTCTCTCTCTCTCTCTCTCTCTCTCTCTCTCTCTCTCTCACTTTCTCTACTGGTGCCTAGTGCAGTTTAATATTTACCTCCGTCAAGGAACGGCCGCACTCTACTAATTGATTCCGACACTGGGGCCTCGTTTTTCCGACACTGCAGAAAGAAGTGTGTACTGTGTGCAGGAAGGCAAAAACAGTAAAAGTGGAAGCAAAAGAGGGGAAAATTCCTCTCCATATGAGAAATACAGTGTAAGCAGGGTGTCCATTTGAACCTGGCACAAAAATTGCACAGATCTACAGTAAGATGCATGAAATCCTGGATGAAAGTTTAATTCTATAATGAAAATAAAAAGTTCTAAACTGTTTCTTTTATTTGCACTTGGGCAGTAAGCGTTGTCATCTTTTGTGCACCACAGCATTATGTATTTTACGTGTAATTGTCATTTAGGGAGTATTACACTTTCCTTTCACTGGAAATGGGTGTGAAAGAACTCAAGTGGCCTACATAGAGCTCTGACCTCTACCCTACCCAACACCATTGAGGTGAACTGGAGCACTGGTTACAGGCCAGGCGGCCTTGCCTGATGTTGCTAGGGCTGAATGGGCAAATGTCTACATCCATGCTCAAGCATTTGATGGAAAGTCTTCCCAGAAGAGCGGAGGTTATTATAACAGCATATTGGAATTAAATATTAAATGAAATGTTAAAAAAAACACGTGTGTGTCCTTGGACCGTAGAGTGGATCACCCCAGTGACACGGAAAGGTATAATTTAGTGATAAGTGTGTAGACCATCAATGTTACAAATGGTATGCATTTTGTACATACATTCTTAGGAACAAATAGTTTAAATATAGACTTCATATGAATTCTTTAAATGTCCCTTTGGAGGAACCCTCTAAAGGTTCTGTGTGCAGAATTGGTTCATGTACAGAGAAACCTCGGATTGCGACGAACGTGGTTTGCGAGTGTTCCGCAAGACGAGCAAAAATTTTTAAGAAATTTTGACTTGGAAAACGAGCAAGTCTTGGTTTACGAGCACCGAGTATCATGTATCACGCATGCGCCTCTTGTTTGTGATGCGGAATTGTGGGTAATCGTCTTCCCTGCTGGGTCTCAATGCGCGTTTCTTACTGATATAATCAACATCATGCATGAGTGTACTGTTTAATACAACACTGTGACCACGTGTGTGCGCGTAAAACATATTTTATTTTGTGTCTGTATGCGTGTGTGTGCAGCACGTGTAAAGCAAAAGCAAGTCTCATTAGAGAGGTTAAAAATCCATTTTCTCTCTCTGCTCTTTGTGTCTTTGTGTGCGTGTCATTGGACACTGTGGACACTCAAGTGTCATTAGAGAGATTTCTTGTTTATTTTTCCGATAAAACAGTGTTTGCGTAGTGTGCGCATGTGAGGGAAAAGAGTGGAGGAAGGGTAACTGTGTAAGATAAGAAGGGGGAGAGGGGAACTTACTTTAGATTCACACACACACACACACACACACACACACACAGCGCCTGCGCGCACAAAAGGAAAAACTTATGTATCGGGATTTATTTTTCCTTTTTTTAAATGGTAAAGTGCAGGTTAATTTGTCTTATTTTTACTTTATATTTTGTGTTAATTATTTTTATGTATTTATTTTTTGAGGCTGTGGAACGAATAAGTTGAGTTCCCATTATTTCTTATGTGAAAATTTGATTTGGTTTGGAATTATGCTCGTAATCCAAGGTTCCACTGTATTTATAACCCTCTCTAACGAAGCGTACTAAATACATACAGTACCTAATTCTAGCATCCCAGCGACCAAGATAGGACAGTTTGGTACTTTTTTTTAGGGTCCAGAGGAAGATGGAAGGCAAGGCTTGTCGATCCAGAAGAAAGAATGAAGGTGCATTAAGGCAAGTGACATAAAGATAACCAGCAAAAGACAAGAAACATGGCAAGGGAACAGATGACAACAATAAAAAAGAAAAAGGAGAGCTAAACAGCGGGGAAGAAAAAGGAGGTGACAGTGACATAGAGGCGGGAGAGACAGAACACACAGGAAAAGAGGGAGAGGGAGAGGGAGCAAAAGAAGGGCCATATATTCTGTTGAAGGAAAGTGCCTGTCACCTTGTTCCGCCAGTAAAGAGTGTAGCTATAAAATACGAAACACAGGCAGGCTACAGTGGATGACGTATGTGTATATCTAGGCTTTGTCAATATTTCCTACTTTCTCTGTCTCCCTGTCTCTCTGTCTCTGTCTCTTGTACTCTCTCTCTCTCTCTCTCTAACAAACAAACAAAAGTTTCAGTGGTTATGAAAGCGCTTACTTCAAAAACAGAGTTGACAAAAACATTTTGAAATACAAGGGAAATATAAGATGTTTTAAGCTTATTAGTTCCAAACAGTGCAAACACTGCCAACTGAGTAGCACACTGGAACCATACTGTAGCTCAGCAGGTTAAGGCACTGGGTTACGGATCAGAAGGTCAGTGGTTCAAGCTCTAGCTCCACCAGACTGCCATTGTGGGCACTTGAGCAAGGTCCTAACACTGTCTGCCCCAGGGGTGCTATATCAAGGCTAACCCTGTGCTCTGACCCCAAGCTGGAATATGCAAAGAAAGATTTTCACCGTGCTGAAATGTATACATGACAAATAAAGGTTTAACATATAAGCCATTATATACTTCACAGTTTGATCAAATAGTGAAATTTCATTCATATTCTGCATGTAAATGGACAGCTAAACACTCCAAGGCCCTGCATCTGGTGAGGGCGCTTGGACAACGTCCCTGATTCACTCAAACAGAACCATACCATCCTTAAATTAACCTCTTTAACCATAAACAAATGTGTTCAATTATATATATTTTTACCTTTGATGGTGAACCATTCTTTCATAATATAAGACCTGGAGTATGTCTGTGCCATCAGGGAAGGAAAACTCCATTAATGTGATATCCTGGTCATTCAGTACATTCAGGTGGTTCAGTACGTCATTTTATTGCCACATAATGTTGCTGAGGCTAGACCTGACCAACTGAAACAACTCCAGACCAAAGACTTATACAGTGGCCACTATGCATGATGGGTGCTTCTTATCCTGATGCACCCATCACTCTGGAATAGGGTCAACTGTATCTGGACTCATTAGACCTTTTCCACTGCTCCAAAGTCCAATATTTAGGCTGAATCCCATTTCTACCCCTTACCCCTTCACATAGCCCTACCCCTCCGTTTGGCGCGTTCACGTGAAGGGGTAGAGGTGTCTCATTTCTCTTTTGGTTGGAGGGGGAGGGGGAAGGGGAAGGGCCAGATAGCCCTCCAAACGAAGATTTTTCAGGACCTCACTTCAAACGAAGGGCTAAGCGAAATTTTCAACATGGCTGCTCACTCGAGCAAACAGACCCATAAATGTAAATTTTTGCCATAAATAAAGATTTTTATGACAAGTTTTCATTATATGTATATTACCTCTAGTCTTGTGTTTGTGTTTATGGTGATGTTCTGTAAAGAAATGTTTGCAAAAAAATCGCTAAAGTTTGCTAGCGGCTAGCACCGATTGCACGATATTACAAATATATATTTTATTTTTATATATTTTTATAATTTATATTATGTATAGGGATGAAATACGGCGCGAAAAAACTTTGGGAGTGAGTAATCTCTCTCTTATTGCAATGTGTGATAAACATCGGCGCATGTCCTTTAACGTAACATTAGGAACTAGTGACAACGTATGATGACGTATAACAGTGTTGTAGTGGTGTCCCATTTCTTAGGGGAAAAATTTAAGGGGAAGGGGTAGGGGAAGGGGTAGAAAATAGAAATGTGATTCAGCCTTAATCTCCCTAGCGATTGTAAGTTTTTTTTTCTGTTTAGTCTAACTAACAAATGGTTTTCTTCTGGCCACACAGCTGTTTAGGCCCAATCCTGTGAGTTCTCATCATCATCATCTCATCAATCGTCTTACTTTCACTATTAAACATAGCTATACTGTAACTGTTCATTTTTTACAATGCAATTTGACCAAGTGTTTAAGTAATCTCCATCCAAATATGTTTTTTTCCAACCACATTTCTTCCACAAAGTGTACGGTTCAGCACTATACTTGCAGACAGACAGACAGACAGATAGATAGATAGATAGATAGATAGATAGATAGATAGATAGATAGATAGATAGATAAATGGATAGACAGATAGACAGAAAAAAACACTATTCTGGTCTAAAGGCCTTTTTATCATTAGTTCTTGCTAGTATGTTATTTACCTCTTGACTTTTGTGTGTGATTACACTTTATTGCAGCTCCTCATAAAGCCCTTTTTAGGTCTACTCTTCATCTTTGAACTGTTCTATTTTCTCAGAGCAGAAGTGATCATGAAAGCTTTTACTGAAACGCATTGCCTTTTATATATTGGTCACATTTTCTGGTATCACCCAAATGAGGATACTGTAGGTTCCCTTTCGAGTCTAGTTCCTCTCAAAAGCTCTTCCTCATGGTATCTCTAGGGGTTGTTGTTGCCACCGACACTCCTGACCAGCTCAATATGGACAAACTGCTATTTATAAGTTATAAATGTATGCATTTTTCAATTTATATCCAATATTTTATGTCTATGAATCTGCTTAGTGAAACTGTCCACCATTGAAGGTTTTTAACATAGGTTTTAATTGTTTGGTTTTGCGTTATCCTTACCATCTTTGTTACAGCTCTTACAGTTTATGGTACGATATGTTCCTCAGTTTGATTCAGTAGATCCCACACATACCCATTACGTTTGCCATGCCATGTGCTGGCATTTATTACTGTATGGGTGGAATACATTAAATCACTTAATGATGAAACCACTTGAGCAGACCCATGTGCAATTAGTGTCTTCTTGAGAAGACAGACTTTTCTTGCCCTTTCAGTAATTAAACAGGGGCATATTTGTTGTCGGGGAGGGGCACAGTGAAAAAATTTGGGATAATGCTGCAGCTTCAGGGTCTACTTCAGGGTTACTCTCTATATAAGATTGTGCATGTTCTCACCTTTTCACATGAGTTTCCTCCATGTTTTCTGGAGACATGAATGTAGATGGATTGACAGTGTTAAATTGCCATCAAAATTGAATGAGTGTGTATAAGAGCTTGTATGTACCCATTTATGGACCTGGAGAAGTGGGAATGTCTGATGCCTGAGAAGATGTAAAGAGATTAATTAGGGGGGGGGGGGGGATCCCAGATGTTTGCATTTACATTTGGAAGAATGTTTTACTCAAATCCACTTTCCATTAAACAGAGGCAACAATGGCTTTGCTCAGTGGTCAAACAGTGACAGATTGATACCAGAATGCAAATTCATTCAGTATTCCAGAGCCCTTGCTAAGGTACCCCTGTTCTTCTTAGCTTTGACAGGGCATTCAAAGTCATAATCCACAGCAAAGCCAAAACAATGCCATTACACTATACGCTATACACAAGGCAATTCAATATTATAGGCTGTTATCCTTAGGGGAAACAGTCTAGGTTCCTTGCTGTTAGATCACAACTACACATTAGATACATGGCTATTACCACCATTCAGCAAAAGCATTATGGGTGTATATATGGCATGCGAATGATTATCACTTCAAATCCAATTATATAAATGTTTTACAGCCCAGTGAATTGTGACTAGATGTCTTGCATATGCATCGTAGCTTTTCCATTGCACACATACTGTACAATAAAACACCAGGCACATTTTTTTTGCCACCACTTCAAGCATGAAGGCAACATATTACAGGAGTTCTCGAAGGTAGGAGTGGTTCTAAACAAAGCGATAAGGATTTCCAAATAACATAATGCCTCACAGTATAACACAATGTTATCTGCACCCTAAAAATGGGGAGTGTGAGTGTGTGCTTGTATGTGTGCTATGGATTGGCACCCATATTCAGGGTGTACCCCCGCCTCGTGCCTAAAGTCTCCTGGGATGGGCTCCAGGCCCCCTGAGACTCTGTATACAGGATAAAGCAGTATAGACGATGAATAAGTAAATAAGAAAAAGTTATTTTTTTGCAAAGGTTTAAATGTTTATTAGCATTTACTCCTGGTTTTTCAGGTTACTGGACACAACCTACCTAGCATCTTGTATTATTACTATTGTGCTAGTTTTTAGTGCTTAGCATTTGCCTTTTTCTGTCTGTCTCCTTTGCTGGACCCTAAAAAAAATAATGCTGCAATACATGCTAATACTCTGCAGTTAATTGTTTTAAAATTTAATTAAGCACCTATTTAGCCATCTATTTTAACAATTTGTTTTTCACTTTCCTAAAATACCAGATACGATACGGCAGGTAAACCTATCGTTTTAATTTAAAACAGACAAGACTCATTTTTATTTCAGCTAAGAAATAAGTTATAAATTACTTTTAAAGCTGCATTAGCATCAATGATGATAAAAAATAATAATATATCATATAAATATACAGATCTAATAAATTATATTTTCTCTTCTATACTGTGTGTAACATACCAGATTCAATACAGCAACTATTTACCTAGGTGTACCGAGTAATTTTCTTCTATGTCATTCACTCTTTGATTAACAAACTGAGTGTATTTGGGTGATGACGAAAGGTACAACTTACCATGAACAAGCTTAACCTTACATGATTTTATTTCTTTTTATTAATAAGGTAGGCAGGCTGTACAGAAAGACCTGTATGTGAGCTTCAACCCAAAATAATAACACAATAATGTAACACTGTAATAATAATATCACTGATTATATTAAAGCTTAAAGCTTATTTTCGCTTTAACCTTTTAATTATTTTATTTCTACAAACATTACCCATCAACAAGTACTTGCTAGTGCTCTGTAAATATATAAGGCTTAATATAAAATATAACCATTCTAATTTATATTCTGACTTTATTGGTTTAAATAAAGCTTAATATGAAATGCAACGATTCAAATTTTTATTCTGAATTTAATAGTTTAAGCATAAATTTTAAAAATATTAAATGGTTGCATTTGTTTTTAATCTAATATGGTGCGTTCAATCAAATTTTAAATACTTTTTATTTGGATGCACTTTTAAAAAATTATATATTGGAGGCACTTTTTCTGTAGGCTAGGGCCTGTTGCTGTCACAAATGGTTCATGCACGTCCTGTATGTCATGTCACAGGCCTGCTGGAGTGACATTGAAAAAAACAGTGCCTTGATTGGTTTTGAAGATACATGCAAAAATTCCAAAAAGACATTTAAAAAAAAAACAGTGGCTTTCATTTATCAGCACGACCCGGTGACGTTTTTGTATGTTTGTGTACTCCGCCTCGCGTTTCCTTTCTCCAAATCTCCATTCGCACGTGCACCCGTTCTCCTTTTCTCCATCCATCCATCCCTCTCTCCTATTTCTCTTCAAGTGTGTCTGTCTGTATTTTCCCATCTCTGCTCTTTATTTAGCGCTGGCGGTGGGAGCTCAGGGAGCGGTAACAGAAGTGTCAGGTGTCATTATTCGTCTAATTCCGTAATCCGTCATCGCGCACTCCCGGCGCACGCGGCGTGTTATGGCGCGGACACGGCGCGTGCAGTTAGGCGCCTGGGTAGAGATTCGATTTGACACGCGCAGAGGTGGGCTCGCGCTGGCGGGGTTCAGGGCTGTGCACGAGTGGAAATGAGGTCTCGAGTTGGCCGGACACTGAGAGGGCATCCAGATACCAGCGGATAGAGGCAGTACTTTTACGCATTTCAGATGCACACTTCACTATCACGTGTACATTTGTTTTACAGGATTCATGAACACACGTCGAATGTGTTTAATTCTCATCAATGCAGAAAACTGACGTGCATTGCGCTCACGTGTTGGAAACTACATTTGTAGTTGGTGAGAGTTATTTCCTTTTCCTCTCTCACATTGTCAGTGGCAATTTGTATGGGAACTCTCAAATCGCGGTTCCAAAAGAGATTAACACGCTCAGGCTCAACGAGCTCTTCAATCCAATTACCACTGCAAAACGCTTTAACGACTTTAAACTTGTCGAATACAACGACTGCACATCGTTAGGGATCAAGAGTTGGAGTTATAGGTCGTGGTTGTCCTCCTACACCATTAAAAAAGGCGCGCGCTGGTGATAGTCACGTGTGAAGTCCTTAAATGACGTCATTGTGATACCTGCGTGTAAGGTCACGTTAGTAATTTTTTTCCTGATTTTCCTCGATTGTTTAAGCAGACTGTTCCATCAGATGAATAAAGCCTAGAGGAACACCATAACTTGATGACTGCTGTCATTGTGAAATCAGGTCAAGTTAAAATGACAGCAACTATAGTCAGTACCAGTCAAAAATGTGAATTTATTTTCTACATTATAGAATGTACATCTACATTCTAGATTTTTTTTTAAATCTATGTGGCATTAGGCAAATAAGTAACAACAACAGCGGCAGTCAGTTGTTATTTTAAAACACGAAAGTCAACTGTTCTGGAATAGTTCTTGCAAAAACTGTATCATCAAGTGCATTTGTAAAACCCATCAAGCACCATGATGAAACTGTCTCTATCCCAGAAGAGCAAGACCAAAAAGAGAAGTTAAATTAGAGTTACCAGCCTCAAATATCACCAATTAACAAACAGTACTGTACCTCAGATAAGATCCTTTATAAAGGCTTTACAGAGCATAAGTACTGTAGCAGACACATCTCAATACTTGCTATTCAGAGGAGATTCTTGCATATTTTGGACCCCTTTGGCATTGTCTCAAGAAATAAAAATCAGGAAAGAACATGGAATTAGAAGGTGTGTGTAAACTTTTGACTTGTAGTGTATCTGATTATATTTGTGTCACATTTTGGGTTGCATTGCGTCTTAACTGATTTGTTTAGGGAAATACAGCAGAATTACAAATACCTCTATTTTAACAAGAAATCATAGTAAGCACAGTAGGGTTAGTAGTAATAATAATAATAATAATAATAATAATAATACTATATGAACTACTATAAATATTAAGTTTATTGTAAAATTTTTAAGTCTCATAGACATGCAATTACAATTAAATACAATAAAAAAATATAATAATAAGAAGAAGAAGAAGCAATAATGAAATATTCCATAGGAAGACATGCAGAATAAACTAGAAAGGAGCCAGACTTAAAGGGGAAATAACCAACACATCTTATAAGTATCTATATAAATCCTTGATTTCTTTTAAATAAAGTTTTACTCTGATTTACATTGTATTATACAAAGACAAAGTTGTACACAAGATGAAGACAAATTGCAGGGAAAGGCAAGTGGAGTGGAACGCAGACCTACAGTATCCTAAAGCACGATAACATTAAGGTAAAAATAACCTAGGCTAGAAAAGTATGGGACCGATAAGAGGATGAAGACGATAGAGACAATAGACAGAGATAACAAGTGAGATAAAAACTAAAGACAGCAGGAGACACAAGGCAGCAAGATAGCCAAGGCGAGGCAGCTGCAAGATTGATAGTGTGTGTTGAGTTTGGGTCAGGGCAGTCACTGCTTCAGCCCTCTGGAGTAATTCTACACTTAATCACCATCATTATGGCAGACAGAGTAAGGGAGGGAGGAAAAGGTGCAAAAAAAAGAGAGAGAGAAGGGTTAAGTGGATGTAGATTTGCTTGAGTTATTAGCATATGGTTGATGTGTGTGTAGAGAGTAGATAGGGCGAGAAAAGCTTAAGGATGATCAGAGGAAGTTCTTTTAGATGATATGTCGTGTTCACTGAAGGCTTGAATTAATTATAAAAATGCAAAAGAATGCTTAAAAGCTCATTTGAAAGTCGCTGTGTTTAGTTTTGTACAGTTCTGAATTAAACTTTTGAACCTGTACACTTAAAATCCTTTAGCCTGTGATGTGTAAATTAGCTGCAAACTGAGCTGAATTTGAGTGAATATATAGGCGAGATGTTGTCATTCATCAATATCTGTCTGCATGGTATGATTATATCCTTAGAATTCCTAGGA
Source organism: Channallabes apus (assembly GCA_030522415.1). Classification (NCBI taxonomy): domain Eukaryota; kingdom Metazoa; phylum Chordata; class Actinopteri; order Siluriformes; family Clariidae; genus Channallabes; species Channallabes apus. The sequence goes on from CM060115.1 coordinate 3,561,284, forward strand.
TGCCAGATCATACTGAAAGGTACTGGGAAACTCAAGTCTTGGTTTTTTTGTGAAATCTTGTTCTTGAATGACTGTAATTAAGAGTCCACTTGTTACCAAATCAAGAATGGGATTGATTTTTTATATATGGAACCCTACTGATATTCTCTGGTCTATCTAACTACCCAATAAAAACCCCAGTGTTAAAATAGCCACACAAAACCCAAAAGCTAGACCACTCACTGGCATTTCACTGCTTCCCATAGTTTATATCCGTTACAGCTTTAATTGCAGCAATAACGCTGTGGACCAGGTAAGCATACTGGTTTCATTCATTCATTCATTCATTCATTCATTCATTCATTCATTCATCTATCAGTGTATTTGCCTAATCTGGCCACATCCTCCTCTCCTTTTTTCATCTCCCTTCCTTCACCTATTATTCTCCCATCTAATTAAAAATCAATAGTGTAAGGCCAGCGGGTATTGCAGTGTATTTGTGAATGTTGAAAACAGGTCTCGAGACAAAGAGGTCTGAATGAAAAGCAGAAAGACCTCTATCTATCTCTCTCTTACTCTCACTCCTTCTTTTATTAACTAATGTTTAAAAAAAATAAACATATAAATAAAAGTTTGTCAGCTAAGATTTTTAATAAAACATTGTAGCAAATGTACAATTCATCATGCACCATCAAGTAAAGCAACATATAACATATATGATGTTGGAAGGCCAAAGCCACAGAGCCACCACTTCCTCTCTCATTGTGTATGTACTGTATATACCCTTATTCTTCATTTTGTTGTTGTTGTTGTTATTGTTGCAGTTTTAGGGTAATGCCTAATGCTGGAACTTGTCAAAAATGTGACTGTGTAGGAGTGCAGTAGGCCTTTGATTGTATGATTCAATTGTATAAGTTTGATAATAGCCTAAAGCTCATCGTCTACAGTTGTCAGTATTAGAGTAGCTCTAAAGGTCTTTTGTTCGGCGTATCCCGTGGAGAGGAGACGATGGAGGCAACGGGTTAGTCCTATTACCGCTCTCCCAATCGAAGTTAAATGCATTAGGAACTACACACGCCGCTGTGGAGCAAAACAAGCGAGAAAAGAATCGGAGTGCGCACATTTATTGGTTCAGCTCGCGCCGAATCTGTTTGCCGCTGCTGTTCTCTTTATTTGCTTCCACTGTAATCTGCTTTGTCTACCATACCAAATTCTCTCTTACTCTCTCTCTCTCTCTCTCCCTCTCTCTCTTTCTCTCTCTCTATCGATCTATCGCTCTTTCTCTCTCAATGTCAATGTCGGGAAATGTCGCTTCAGACATGCCGCAGCCAGCCATGCTTTTGCAGCTGGAGACATCCACTGTTACATTAGATTTCATCAACTCGTCCATGGGGGGAACATTATTTTTTTATTTACTTTAAAATTTTGCTCTGTCCGTGTGCCCACCAGCCCACTGAAGCCGCTCATTAAGTGTCCCCCCTTGCAGTCTCTCCTCTGCGATGCCCCCTATTGTTCTCTTTCTGTCTCTCGCTCATTTATATGTGCTCTTCTCTCCCCTTGCCTTTGGCTATAGGATCGTGAAAATGTGTTTACAAAACTCGCTCTTGTACAGATCAAACCGCTCCACAGAATCAAAGCGCTAGAAAAGAGACAGAGAGAGGCCTGAGAGAGAGGACTGCAAGAAAGGGCCTGGAATTTTCAAATTCTGTCTCTCTCTCTCTCTTTCTCTTGCTCTCTCTCTCTCTAGCATGTTATTTTATGTTATTTGTATTTAATATGGTAGGTATGAAATACCCACATTCAGAGAGAGTGAGAGAGATACTTGAAACAAGCAAAAATAATATTGCGTTTTATACCGTGCCAGAAACATAAATATACTGTATACAGAGGGACACTAAAAAATGTATAAACACTTCAACATCAAAAATATATGCCTCCATATGATGAAATAATTATAAAATAATTATTATTTTGCTATTGAGTATGAGAATGTTGATAATAATTGGGGAAAAAATGCCCTGAATACATATAGATCTGAGTATAGTCTAGTCAAGTCTAGTCTAGTCTAATATAATATAGGATAGTGTAGGATGGGACAGGATAGGATAGGTTCGAATCATAAGAATAAAAAGTATAATAAGAAAACATTATTTTGGGGGGGAACACTGCCCTGAATGTTGTGAAAGTATAGTATTGTATGGTATGGTATGGTACGGTATATAGCATGGTATAGCATAGAATTGAATAAGATAGTACACTTTGTCCAGTTGCCAGACTATCCTGCTTGAATCATAAAGGAAAAAGAGAACAACAAGGTTGTATGAATAAAAGTTCATAAGAATACATACGAGAAGTGCTTTGTAAAGGGGATAGCTCTATCTTTTCTTCTCATGACTCAATTCGTGCGGAATCCAACAAAATCTTCAGCATTTGTTAGAATGCCAACGAGTTCTGTGTGTGGATGGGGCTGAGGAGAAGGTAAAGCCTGTCAGGCCCGCATGTGGAGCGTGTGGAGCGATTATAGCAGAGTTTATGTATGAGTTATTGATTGAGTCAGTGGTGACTTTTTGAGTGGTTAATTCGGGAAGTGAGTGCGATAGAGTAACTCACTGGCCAGGGGGCGTAGAGATGAAGAGAACGATGGATAAAGAGGAATGCTTGAGAGCAATTGGTGCCAGCAATGTCATTTCTTTTAAAAAAGGGCACTTGTTAGAGGGCATTGTGAATGTAACTGTATGAAGAAAAACATTAATATAGCCTACAACATTAATATCTCAGTTTCCATTACATCTCTCTCCCTCTCTTTCTCTCCCATCCAGTTTACTCAAATTAATCAAACAAACAAATCAATAAAAAGGCTAAAATTCAGGAAGCCAATCCCAGTAATTAACTTGACCTCCACTGATCACGTACACTTGGGGTAAGATTGACTTTTTTTCTGGTAAAATTTTGTAAACCGCAAAATGATTTCTTTCAGTCTTACAGCAGTCTGCAGCATCTCAAATGCATACAGACTCTTATATGTAGGCTATTGCATGATTACAATTAATCAATTCACTTTGCGTATACAGTACAAAAAGTATGTGACGTGTATAAAAGCTGTTGTGTAGGCCTTGTTGGACTCGATTTTAGATGGAGATGGCAAGAGGAAAAGATTTGTTATAGAGTTCATGTATCAATATATTTCAATTAAAATCAGAATTTTCACTCCAGCAATATATGTAATTTGTACAAAAATAAATAATGGTAAATAATGTTAAAAACTGTTTTTAAATTAATTAAATACAATTAAGTACATCACAATCTTTATTTATTTTTGTAAATTAGACACAATATCACTATTTAAAAAATACACAAGGGTAGAATCAGGGCCAGTTTGAATGGCAATTCCAGAACTATTATATAATATAAACAGTTCAGTTCTGAAAACAGTTCTAGAATCAGGGAGCTCGTTAATTCATATGATTCATTTTAGAAGTTTTCAGAAATGTTTCTGTTTGCACATTTATGAGTTTTATCAGTTTTAGAGTTTCTCCAAATAAATGCACCTATTATCACATGCCCTAGCCTGTTAGAAAGCGAGGGTTAGAGCAGAGGGTGAACCAATACTGTATAAGACATGCCTGAAACAGAGAGGGTTCATGACCTTGGCAAGTGTGACGCAGTTACAGCTTGGCAGTGCCAAGGCTTGAACCCATGACCTTTTCCTTAACAGAGCACTGAGCCAAAAGTGCACTGTTGCAAAATAATTCATTATTGGGATTATGTATTAGCTACTTTGTGATAATGTATGTACTGCTGGCAATTATAAAACACCTTGACATATTATAAAAATGGCATATTTAAAAATGAACCCTTAAACTTTAGTGACAAATGTTGCCCAAACATTTGCATTTAAATTGTGACTTAAGTGATCTCTAAGGGCAAGACGTCATTAAATATATTGTTGCACATTGTCACTGTCCCATGATGCTTGTGAATTAGTGGGGAAAATGGAAACGCAGCTGTTTATAAGGGGATTGAGAAAGGCATCGCAGTAAACCACTGTCAGCAGTATTACTCTGACTCTGACTACACTTGGGCAGATATTATCCTAGGGTTGCTGTGCATGAAGCCACCCTTGCAAAAATAAATACACTTTTGAGAGTTCAGTGGTGCAAAAACATACAACAGATGTGGAGAAAGCATCAAGGTACTGTACAGGCCTGAATACTTGCCCCGTACAGTGAGGAGGTCCAGTGTTTCTGGTTTGCTGGAACAGCCCGGAAGAAATGTTTTTTGTTGTTGTTGTCTTTGTTTGTTTGTTTACTTGTTTATATGTTTACTTGTTTAATATTTTTATGCATGCATGAAATAAGTGTAGGTTGGTTTCAATATAAGCAAGCACATTTACACGTTGAAGAAGGTTGAGTTGCTTTATTTAAGTAGAAAAAATGTATTTGATGAATCTCAAAGCTCTACAGTATATAAAAACTGACAGCACTTGTACATGTGAAGCGTAGTGTATATACACAGTGCTAGATAATGAGCACTAGAAGTATGTCAGCTGATACTCATATCTATAATAAGCGCTGTTAAAGCGCGTACTGTCACCTCTCGACACGACAGAGTGTTGGTGCGCGTGGGTGTGAAGTTTAAGGTCCGCTCGCGCGGCGCAGCCTGTTCCCCTTTTCGCTTCCCCTCTCTCTCGGTCTTTCCTCTCGCGCGGGTTTTGATCTCTCAGTCGCGAGATCAAAGGCGCTCTCTGGCTATTAGTCAGCGCGAGCCATTGATCCCGCATCGATCGGCGCGAGACACAGCCGCCCCGTGAACAACGCACGAGCCTCCCCAAAGCTCTCCCGCGCGGAAAGATAGAACGAGGAGGGGTGTGTGTGTGTGTGCGTGTGTATGTGGGTTTTTCTCTGACTCTGGTCGAACCAAGCTCGAGCTTTCTCTTTGCCGCGGGACATGAAACAATGAGGCTCGAGCCAGTTTTAATAAAGCGCGCTTTCCCCGCTTTCAACTCGGGCGCAAGGCGGACGAACCGGCAGCGGAGAGCGATCGATAATTAATGACGATGAATAATTTAACCCTATCGATTGATACTTTTTCTTCCTCTTCCCCCCTTCTTTTCCTTATATCTTAAGGCCCGTGTTCTGTAAGAGAAACTGGTACCGCATGCTCACGCGCTCCATCAGCTCCTGTTTCATTTCTGCTTTGCTCTCGCTTTTTCACCAACTCCGCAAAACTTCACTTTTACTTTCCACTGTCAGGTTTATGATTTAATTACTCGCTCTTATTTTTTTTAATGAGGTTGCTTTTTTTTTGCAGCATTGGAAAAGTTTGCGTTATAGACGAGGGTATGCACGCATTCCAAGAAACAAACCAAACTGTAGACTTCTTTCTATCTGTCCCTGGGGTGATATCATCAAGGGTACCTGATCTTTTGTACCTGTAGTAAGCTATGTATCTTTACACTTTCAAGGTACATGGTACAACCATACGGACTAAAGGAAAGCTTTGCTCTGCATCTCCACCAGAGGTAGAAAGGATATAGGATGCATGTGGTGTACCTTTAATGATCTTTAATTAGCTCATTGGTTGTACCATTGATGGTGCCACTTAGAAACAATGAAAGTAGAATTTGGAAATTACTCATCAATGGGATCTAAACTTATACTTCTCAGTTTGTCTAAGCTAGCGCTTAAAACTCTAAGCATTTTAGCCACTTTTTGTTTTGTTTTTCAGGATTATGCAGTGGCATATAACCCTAGTGGCATATCATTGCACAAAATAGGTGATATGATGAACTGAATTTTATTTACTTTTAACCAACTATACAAACATGACTAAGCAAAAATATGTAAAAAGAAATAAAGAAATCATCACATAGGAAAGGAATAGCAAAGATACACATGTTTTTATGTTTGTTTTTAGTTTTTTGATGTCTGAAGCCTCTACGTTAATACACACTGGCAAGGCTTCCATATTAGCACATATATACTTTTTCAAAACTTCTGTTACGGAATATGCACTTTACAGTAAATGTTACAGGAAGAAGAATTTCTCAAAAGAAAAAAAAAAAGAAAGTGAAATTTCATTTCAATAATGTCAGTTTACAGGATGTCCCAAACGTATCCATACTATAGTACAAAGACATGTAGGTTAGGCCAATTGGCGTTTCCAAATTGCTTGAAGTGTGTAAATGTACATGAGAATGTTGAAAGGAGCTCCCACTATGGTCGTAAAATGGGAATAAATACAATGATAATCACCATTGGCTGCCATCATCCTTAGCTGGACTATAGAGGCTCCTAGATGGATGTGTGGTTGGATAGATATGGGATATTAACACTTTTTATCAAAATATAAATTAATTTAAAATTCCTCTACATGATTGCCAGTTCTTTATAAACACATATTGTTGTCTTTCCTACTCATGATGAACTTATGTTAACTTACAGTATCTAGTGTAATGCATGATTTTGCTTGATTGTTGGAATTTCAACTATGTACAGAAAATTATTGGACAACCTTTAGTTATTTGTTGTGAACTCGAGTTTCATGCAATTGAGTACAAAAATGTGTACAACTTTTAGAATCCTCTTTTTGCGGGTGGTAGATGTCAAATGACAATAATTACATAAATGCTGAAATATTTGTAACAAAAAAAAAACATCTTCACATTCTGGTTAGCAATAACACATACTATGCTGTTTAAAGAGCTTTGGAAACAAAGCTTTGAGAACTCATGATAAAAATACTTATCAGATAACTTTTATGACACTGAAGCTTTAATACTTCATACACCATAGTTCAATTTCCTTCTTTAAAAATAATAATAAAATAAATGTATTATACCAAGCAATTTAATACAAACTAAAAGTCACAAAGGTTAGAGTTAGAGTTATGGACAGGGGTTGTGTTTTTCTTACAACTTTCATTTTATAAAACTGAAGAAAATCCACATCACCCTCGCTCAAACGAATTCATAAGATCAGGTTGATACCCTAATGATGATGTACTGTGATTTCTGGCCAACTCCACTTGTGTTTTCACATTTTGTCTGACATGTCCTCAGCTTCTATCTCCACAAACCCTCACTCCCTCCTACTCCTTCTTTTCATCACTACTAACAAACACCACACCAGCCAGTCTCTCTGTTCTTCGACCCTGGGGCTGTGCAGAGGAGTGTCAGAGCAGACAAGAGAGGGAAAGGGATACATAAAAAGTGAGAGGGAGCAGAAGGAAGGAAGAGTGGAAGAGAAAGACAGAAAGAGAGAGAGAGAGAGAGATGCTACATTTTGATGGATTGCAGATAAAGAGGGTGTATAGAAGCAGTGCAGTCCAACACAAAGATTGGACAGATATTAAGAATGTGCTTCCTGTATTGCCCATCGTTTAAAAGCTAGACCCATTAGATTACATGTATCATTATTAGATTTTCATTCAAAAGGATGTTCTCCTTCCATGTCACCATGCTGCAGAAGACACAGTGTCTCCAGTGTGTCATAATTTTCCTCTATCCTTTCCTTTCTTTATAGATTTTTTTTTACGCAGGAAACACATTTGTTATATCTGTTTGTATTATTTTTCTATTACATATAAATTTTAATTAGATATATGTGCATTAAAACAGATTTTACTACAATTAGTTAGATGATAAAGTAGGAATAAAAATCAGATCTATATGGGCCCAAAAATGTTTTCACACTTCAACAGTCTATGTATTTTTTTAAAAATTCAAATTGTAAAGATGGCAGTAGTCATACAATTCTTGATCCTATCATGTAACCATTTATATTTTTTAGCCTATATATTTTTCATATTGAAATGTGTATACCTTATTTTGGATCCGTATATATACATGTAAAGGTTGGTACCCTCTCTATGTGTCTCTATAATTCTATGTGTTTTTGTGCAACATAATAAAAAAAGAGTATTAGGCAAATTCAACCTCAGTCGAACAACATATACCCTTTTTCACTGTGCCATTATTTATTAACAAAAATGAATAAAAAAAACCATGCATGACCTTAAGAGGTCTGTGCACATGCAAATTTCCCCAAATCTCAATGAACTGAAGTAAGGTTATAAAGAAGAATGAGCCAAAATTCCTCCACAATGATGTGACAGACTGATAAAGTCATACAGGAAACAGTTAGTTCAAGTTATTGATGCTAAAGGTGGATCTACCAGCTATTGAATCATGGGGGTACTTAGTGTTGCACGCATGTCTTTTTGGCTTCATTTGTGTTAAATAAATAATGGCAGGGTGAAAAGGTTATATGTTGTTGTTGTCTGTCGTTTTTTGCACAATAAGGACTATTCTTATTTTACCATACAAATACAAACATTCTTAAATTATTTAAAAACACTCAGATTTTAATTGGTAACTCTTAGGTCATGTACAGTATGTCACAACAATACAATCAAAATAGAATGTGGTTTTCTATGCGCAGTAGAGAAATGACAATTTCATTGATTAAAATGAATACAAAACTTGCATCATTCCTATTAATTATTAAATGATTGAGTTTTTATCCATTTATAGCACAAAATTTCATGTTACTGGATATGATCACTAGGTATTTAGTTTTGTCATTTCACATACTGTAAATCTATACTGTACATACATAACTATACATATAAACCTTAATATTTGCTTCCACAATTAAGTATAATTTTTTGTTTGTTTGTTTGTTTATTTGTTTGTTTGTTTTTTGTCCATTGGGTATTTTGTGACACTTTCTAATCCGAGTATGCAACAAACCAATGTTTTGTGCAAGCCATAAAAACTGTATATTTGCTTTTTCCCAAAACTTTTTCAACTTTTTTTCAGTGTCTCAGTGGCTGAAAAATAATAACGAAGAATGTGGTGACTACATAGAATGTTTTAGGGAATCTAGAATGGTTACTGGTGCATCCTTACAATACACAAGTGCCAAAAATTTAACAGAACTTAAGACTTGACAAGAACTCCATAAAACAAAAAAGCAAATAATCATTCATATTTTAGTCTGAATATGAAGTATGAAGTGCTATGTTGTTTAAATACCGTAGGTAGCTTCAAATAAAATGTGAATCAACAGTAATTGATTTCTAATAAAGAATTTATACTTTAGCAATTGCTCCGTGTTGTTTAACAGTCATGCCTATAGTTGGTCATAAAAAATAGACACACATCATGTTGTGTAGATTTGCACAATAAAAATGCGGTCACAGATAGAATTTATACTCTTTTATTATATGTTGTTGTACTGTGCATTTTCATGCAATGTGCTGGTGTGTTTGTTGTTGTACATCACTGTGTATCTCCATATCTAGAAGTGTGTAAGGAGATGTATTCCCAGAGCTGATAGTTATAATGTTTCTGGGGGTGATGGGAGGAACTTGAAAGCCCTGTGCTGCCCAAATCAAAACTAACAAGGAAATGATGGGGGCTCCTTTATCTCCTCACCTGCCTGGGGGAAAAGGAGGGGGGGTAAGAGAGGGAGATTGGGCAAAAGTAGTGGGGGGTGGACTGGCTTCCTCTTTGATTTGTAAAAAATGTATTACCTCCGAAATCAAACGGAAAATTACTGAGTGGGAGTGAGAAAGAGAGAGAGAGTGAGAGAGAGAGAGAGAGATGTGGTGTGTTAAGTCAGTGGCCAAGGTGGTACAAGTATAACAACATTTTCACTTGTGCAAGAGTCTATTAAATGCTTTAAGTTAAAGTACAGCTTAATTTTGTACTATCAAATGTGTGGTGGTTGGGGGAGTACAAATATAAGACAAATCCTATATATCAAATCAAACTCATTTTGTCATCAATTTGTTATCTTAGTGCTTATTAGTGGGGTAATGGGACACATTGAGTTTTCCTCTGAAGGTGATGAACATGAGTGGCAGTTTGAAAATTTGCAGTTGGTTGCCCTTCTAGGCATCTAGGAGGAAGCATGGGTGAACCTTCAAACTTTGCAGTTGACGGCTGTCATAATTATAAAGGAGAGCTGGCTGGTGGCTGAGTGTGTTTGCGAAAATTTGTGAGTTCCCAATTAGTTTTAACTCTTCAAACTCAAGGTCCGTGCTGGCAACACTGCATAGGTCAATGTGCTTACATAGAAGCCTTGCCAGTGTGAGTTAACGGGGAGGCTTTAGATATCAAACTGTGCATTTGGGTTTTAAATATGCCAGGTAGAATGAAAGCTTCATTATTTTTATAATGTGTAAATTTGACCACTGGCGGAATATGGGAATGACGCTGCAAAAATTTAGAAGTCTCAAAATTAGCTTTTTTTTTTTTGGGTCAACAGAAAACAATCATAAAAGAACATAATTATGTGTATCAGTGTTGAAAAAGGAATATGTCACTCTATACTGCACAATGCTGAGCTCTGTGTGCAATATGTTTATTAAAAAAACAAAACATAAATGGTTAAATGCTCTGGGTTTTAAAAGCTACAGTACAGTATGACCAATGAGATGACCATAATTCCTTGCAATCTTTTAAAAAATATTTTTGGAATTTTTCCTTTGCTACCCACTATGATGATCTAATATCATAATACACGTGATCCATTCATCCATCCATCCATCCATTCAGGAAGCTCTGTAGTCCAACTAGGGTTTGTGGAGGCCAATGGTGACCATTGTATTTATTCCCATTGTGGAAGGACCTCCAGTCAACATTCACACGCTCATTCACACACTAAAAGCAATTTGCTAATGCCGATTAGCCTAATCTGCATGTCTTTGGACTGTGGAAGGAAACCGGAGCACCTGGAGGAAACCCACCAAGCACGGGGAGAACATGCAAACTCCATGCACACAGACCCAGATGCGCGAATCGAACCCTGACTTTGCAGGTGGAAGTTGAAAGTTCTAACTCTCACTAAGCCACCGTGCCGCCAATAAATATGATATTTAGATCAAATATAAGTATGATATAATAATAGATAGGTTTGAAATAATAAGGGTAATTGGCAGTAAAGAAAGATGACCAAACAATACTTTAAGTAAATAAAAAGAAACTTAACAGTTCTAGAAGTGAAACAAATGGTTCATCATAAGTTGTAATCTGGAAGTCATCATTATGAAGTACAAAAAGAGCATGTAGAACACTAGAATAATATAATAAGACAAGAGAGAGAAATTACAAACCTGTATCACTCTTAAAGAACAGTTAAGGACTGTCTTCATGATGACTACCATGATCGTTAGGACTTGTCTTATGATGGTTAGACTCTTGAATGTTTGGCTTAAGAACTAAGAAGTAGGTTATAACAAAGACAAGAAGAAAAATAGCATGTTTGGTTTTGAATGTAAGGATAAGCAGACAGTGTAGTTCGTCCTGATTTTGATTTTGATTTCAGTGTCGGACCATAATAATATTGTGAAAATGTCTCAAGGTATCATTCTCAAATTATGCTCACACACAAACAACTTTGCTTTTCCAAGCAGTTACTAGCATGTACTGTATATAACTAGTTATTGCTTATAGCATCATGCATTCATTGTTAAAGTAATATATTTAGGGTTTCTAGAAAGGCTGAAAATATATATCAATTTCTTCATTCACCTTATTATTTTGATCTAGATTGCAACAAACCTGTCCACACACTCATAACTTGCCATAATCAGTCCATATTTGGAATGTTTTGGGGAGGTAGGAAGAAAGTAGAGAACTCAGAGGAGCCCATGAGCATGAACATGGAGAGAACAGCTAAAACTCCATACAGTTGGAAGCCCAAGCTAAGGATTGATTCACAGACCCTGGAGGTGTGGGGTTGCACCACCAAGTTGCCTGGATAAATACAGTGTATATAAGCTGCGTATATAAGAAACTGTACTGTATTAGATATATTTATATAGAAGATATGAAAACTTTATAACAAAGTATGCAAAGTGAAAAGAACCGCAGGATGATTACTTAAAGAAAGTGCGATTGGATAATTGGTATAAAGGAGAAGAATCGTGTGTGTCAGAAGAAAAAAGTGAAGAAGATGAATTCCAAAAAAATAAACTAAAAAAAAAAAAAACAGATCAGAAAGCAAGAAGAAAAAGTAGAGAGGAGCAAGTAACTGAGTAACTGGACAGTTCTAAGACTAAAGGCGAGAGAGAGAGTATGTGTGTGTGTGTGTGTGTGTGTGTGTGTGTGTGTGTGTGTGTGTGTGTGTGTGTGTGTGTGTGTGCACAGATGCATTGAGTGCATGGAAGAGAGAAGTGCCTGGAGTTAGCAATAATAATTTATACAAACACACCTTAATAATTCACGTTCCATTTCAATGCTGGAGGGAAGATCCAAAATTCACAGAGCATAATTAAATAGAGTAGTAGAAGAGACGAGGGAAGAGAGAGAGAGAGAGAGAGGACTGAGGCAGTGAGGGAGAGACTAGCATTAAAGGTATCGTGTACTGATGTTTTTTTCTTCCACCCCAGCATGGTAAAACCACCTTTATAATATTGCGACATCCAGAATAAGAATGAATTTCCCCAGTTATACACTCATTGTTGCTTGGAGAATTCTTCTGATCCCAATACAACAGTCTGCCTTTAGAGGTGCTAAACACAAAAAAAAAAAAAACTATGCATGGCTGATTGGTTGAACAGCCTCCCAGGTTGGTCCCACATCATAGCTATAGATATCTATACAACAGAGGATCCGTGGACTCCATCTCTTTGTAAAGTAAAGCTCAGTGATCTGACACTTGCCTGTCGGGGTTAGCCTTCAGCACTTTTACCATATGAAATGAATATGTTCGGAGTGTTTCAAAGGCCACAGGAATGACATCTTATGATTCAGAACAATGGATACTGAGCTTTGTGTACCGCAGCTGTGAAAAGTACAGTTGTGTAAAATCATGTTACTGTGAAAATTAAAATTATCAAAGCTGTATAGTTACTATTTATGTATATATATAATACTAACATATATATGTGTGTGTGTGTGTGTGTGTGTGTGTGCACGCAGGTGCAGTGAAGGCATGGACTGTAATTGTGTTAGTGACCTGCTCCTCACTCCACCTGTCCCAGCCCTGTGGACACCAGGTGAGCAAAAGTCCTCCATGTTCACTTAAAAATCAATGATGCTTACATCTGGCCAAAGTGTTTAATCCAGCATTATAACGACTGGTCTGGTTGTAATTGTAGTATTTACATAAAAAAATAACAAAGACTATTTTATTGCTAAATATTATTTTTATGCTTACTACTCAATGCTTGTTCTAGAGTTCAATCTTAAGGGTTTGAAACCCAACCCCTTATGTGCATATGTTATTTAGATAGCTCGACCCCTTAGCAAGCATTAAAAAAACCAACAGGTCTTATCCATGTCCTCTACTTTTTCTTCCCTTGCTTTCCTCAGGCTTTGCCTTTCCAGACTGGGCCTATAAGCCAGAATCTAGCCCTGGCTCCAGGCAGATCCAGCTGTGGCATTTCATCCTGGAGCTGCTGCAGAAGGAGGAATACCAGGGGGTGATTGCCTGGCAGGGAGACTATGGCGAATTTGTGATCAAAGACCCGGATGAAGTGGCAAGACTCTGGGGGATTCGCAAGTGCAAGCCTCACATGAACTACGACAAGCTTAGTCGTGCACTAAGGTGGGCTTTCTCAGTGTGTAGGTTTAATGTGTGTGTGTGTGTGTGTGGGGGGGGTAGAAACTTGGTGTACTTCACTGAACTTTTACTACATACAGTCATTGGCCACTTTAATAGGAATAATGCTCATTCTTGGAAGTATATTAAATATTTTGACAACTTCATGCACAATAGTGACTGGAAGCTTTTTTTCCCCCCCTTTTTTTTGGTCGAAATATCTTAATGATATTTGAGAATGATATCATATTGAAAAAGGAAAAAGTGTATTTTTACATAAAAGGTACATTTGTCATTGTAGCAAGGTGGAGTTTGTTAAACATTGTTAAGGGTAACAAAGAGAACCCTTGTTCTATGTTGTCAAATTTTTTTTTTTTTCTCAAAAAAACAAGCAAGAAAAGGGTTTTAACCCAATTCTATAATAACCTTCTTGCTAAAGAAAAATATTAAATAAAAAAATATATATAATACAGTCTCACTAACTGTATCTAGTTATAGCATCAATCATTCTCAGCTTTTTATTAGCATTATAAAAACATACATTTTACATAGAAATTTAGTATCTGGTTTAACATTTTATTTTGTAAAATTACTTCATTATGTCATGCTTACACAAAAACAAGCAAACAAACAACAGGATGGATAGATGACTGCTTTCCTAGTCATTTATTCAGTATAAGTAGCCTGTACATGACTTGATCATACAAGCAGTCAATTCTCATCGATAAGCACAAAGTAAAGTTTTAGGTTCATTTATTTCATTTACTTCAATTGCATTTTTTATTTATCTAATGGGAATTAACCATTACCTAAGAATAGATAGACCTGCTCTGATAGTAAACTGTGATATAATGACAAACACCCCAGTTAAAAGCATATTTGGTGATAACAGATGTAGCAAGAATTTCAGAAATGACGTTACGTTAAATGACAATCATCAGTCTCCTTACAACATTACATGAGAACTTCACATTTTAATTATGGCAAGCTGGTTTAAAATTTAAATCACGTTATTACAAGGACTCTCTTCTTAATTTGAACTGATCCTAGGTTACACGAGTATTTTGCCATTTGTTATATACAGTATATATTTGCTTGTTTATTTATTTTTAAACATTCAGCTTTGGCCAGGATGTCAGTAGGAATAAGCAGGTCAGATTGATCCTTATAGAATGTATTATTTGTTGTATAAAGATTTAATTCACAAACCCAAACTTTCAGTGGATTTAACACATGAATTATTAATTATTTTCCATATAAAACCAACGGCAATAATTTTTTTTTTTGCATATTTAAATTATTTCATAGACACTTCCATCTTTCAGGGTTTTTTTTTCTTCCCATTCTCCATCAACCCTCTTCACCCCCTCCCCCTGCTTTGTCTGTAATACACACTGTCATGGCGGGTAATTGTTATGAATTGGTGCAGGCCATAATTGGCCTCTTTGATTAGCCTATTCTAATTGCTCAATTAAGGGACAGTGCTCAATTGCCATGCAAGCAAAGCGTACAAATCACTGGTGTGGCAGGTTGCATTATGTGCACTTGTGTAGACTACTGAGTGGAATAGAAGGAACCCAACCATAAATAACTTTGATATTTGAGAATGGGTAGAGCAGGGCAAGGTAGTAAAACCATAATATGAACTTTTTTGCAGTATACTAAATATACAATGCAAAATGACCTGAAAATGTACATCATTGAATTTTATAAACAAAAAAAGCCTTAATTAATGAACTGGGAAAAACCAAACATTGCTAAATGCTGCCATACTGGATGTCACTTAAGTTCCTGTCACTCAAACTCAGACTGTGTTTCTCAAAAGAACTAAAATACAACCTGTCCCAAAAGTCCCCATGCCTAAAGTAAATTAACAACATTTAGTAAAATATTTTCCGAATTAAATTTTTTTTTCCACACAGCCTATAAGGGTGCCTTTGACAAGAAAAAGGCTTTTTTGGGAAGCTGTTACAAGTGTTAATTTTAGGACAATTAGTATTACATTTATATTTTCTAGAGCACATGGTTAAAATGATTAAGTTTTGTATGTTTAAAAATATCCATTCATTGATTGAAATAAACAGGATTTTGAAATTGCATTGTTTCGCATGACATCATTCTGTATGTTATTGCAATATCATATACAGTATAATACTAATTATGTGTACCAAAAAAAAGAAAAAAATCCAAATCCTCAGAATGAACATGAAAATGTATGTTTTTCTGCCTTTAAGTGTATAATTTCTACAATTTTCACTAACGATACTTACCCTCTTATTTTTTTTATCACCTCTCATTTTCCTGATTCTTATATCTCTAATATCTGTATGGTTTTCACTGTTTCATGATCCAGGTACTACTACAACAAGCGTATTTTGCACAAAACCAAAGGAAAGCGGTTCACCTACAAATTTAACTTCAGTAAGGTGGTTCTGGTAAACTATCCGCTGTTAGACATGGCCAGCTCTCCTTTCCTGCTAGCCCAGAACCATTTTAATGGAGGGGCAGCTACAGCAGACTGCAGCCCTGTGACTCCAGAGGTATGTGAGAATTGGTAGATGACTTATACTGATATAATGATAAACCATTCCCTCTTTGTATGCCCAAAATAAAAATTTATTTTTGGGACCACTTTTGTCCATTTGCTGTATTTGCATATTATAATGCAATTATTTGTATACAGTGCATATAATAATCTGCATATGGTGCAGCTTGTCAGTTAAAGAGTGTTGTAGAAAATAAAAACAAATTCTTATTGGACTACTTTATGATAATATGATAATACCCACATGATAAATCCGCCTAACAGCTAATACTACTTAAAGACTTATAAAATTACAAACAAAATTGTCCAAAAACTACATATACATATATATGTAATGTAATTGGGCCATCATGGGCATAGTATTTTTTTATACAAGTGAACTGTTACAAATGAAGCTCATCTTTAAATTTTATTTCAATTATATTTCAGTCATTCCAGGTAATTTCCAAATAAGAATTTACAAAACTTTTAAATAGGGATATTGTGTGACAGTTATCTACAACATGAAGTCAGAAAGAGAAAGGGGGGGGGGCAAGAAAGTAAGGTGAAGGAGAAAGAAGAAAGAAAACTCAAAGTGGGAGTTAAGTGGCCTTAAAACCAAAGAAGCTATTATCCCCTCCGTCTTATTCTCACCTTGGCTGGTGTATTCATTGATGGTATTGACCTAAAAAAAATTAAAGAAGAAAGAGAATATTAGATCAGTTCGCCAATGAATACGGGATGGTGTGACAGATATTTTTGATCACTGGATTATGGTGGGAAAAAAAGTTGACTAAGAACTATAGGAGAGTTAATGAAGAAAAAACTTTCCTACATTTGGTTCCCCCCCCCCCCCCCCCCCCGCTTTCCTTCACCTGTTCTCACCTGCCTCTTTTGTTCATTCCTCTTTACTTTTAATCTCTCAGACATTGCAGTCTTTATTTCCTCGGTTGCCTGATTCTGCCCGTGGAACTACTCTGTTTGACCGTGCCACAGGAGCCCCAGAGGGGGACAAGCTCAGACTGGACGCTTTTCCATTCCTTGGTTCAGGTGAGTGAGAAACACATAGAAAGAATACGGTGCAGTATAGAGTGGGACAGACTAGATTTCTTTCTGTATCATTAACAATATACAACTGGAAATACATACAATTCATTACGAATGTATACATAAAAATTAATTTTTTTAAATTAATTTGTAACAGTTTTATCTCTAGTGTTTTATATAATATTTTTTCTCACAAAATTTCTCAGCTCTGACTTGGTTTTAAATAATAATATTAATAGTTATATAATATTATTATTATATAAGGTCTGATTATTATTATTATTATTATTATTATTATTATTATTATAGCTGTAATAGTAGCGTTCAAACCCAATGCTGAGTTGTAAAGTAGTGAGAAAAAGTACCAATATATCTGGGTTTATATACATATCTTGTCATGTATATAAATCTACAATAAATCTTGTGGAAATGAGATTTTAAGAATTTTTATTTGTATTCAAGTCTAATCTGTCTAATCACATTATTTATAGTATTATGTTAATATATTATAACTAAAATTTGTAGAATATTGTTTTTGTAAATACTAAGTTAATTAAATGAACAGTTTCACTAAAGAATATTAAAATAAAATGCTTTTAAAGCTCAGACACCAAAGTAATATAAAGTAATTATTAGTTAATTAGATAAGAAATCCAAATTGTTTGGGTAAAAATATATCAATCTTTATATCTTAACAATCTTCTTTTTCTTTCAACAAACCAGTTTTAAGATAAGTAATAAGGAAATAAAAATATATATAATGGATTAATCACAAAGGCCAAATTAAAATCAGCATCATTAAATCAAGTTTGTGTAAAGTCTTCTGATGAAAGACATTTGCCTTTCCCCAATGCTCAGAGGTGAGTCGATCTGTGTGTCCGATCTCCTCCTTCTCCACCTCACAGAAGCTCTAATTTATATTTGATTAGATGAAAGGTGCTGGACATCAAATACAAGATATTGATTGACACTGGATTTACATTTGATATACTGAATTAGAATGCTAGGTCGGGGACATTGGCTAAAACGTCACCCTGACCATCTCTAGAATAAACTTGCTTTTCTTACTTTATTGTTTATAGGTAAAAAAAAATGTAATTAATTGATATGAATACATATACAAATTCTAATTAAATGTCTATTTTAATTAATAAAGCTTCTTATAAACATAGTAGAACTTATGACTTATGTCATATCAAAGAAATGAAATGTAAGAGGTGGAGGGATTTTTGCCTTTTTTCGTTAAGCTGATGTCCTGATTGATCTCGTAACCTGACGCAAAGCGTAAAAGAATGTCAATGGAGAAGTTGAAAGAAAAGCTACTACAAACCGCATCTCTCCTTTTATCCTGTAACTTTATATACAGTATGGCTTGTGCAGTTTTTCTGTTGTTCTGTGAGTTAGGGGAATCATTTATGGAAGTACAAAAAATAAATATCTAAAATAAATATCTGCACTGGAAGAGGAGGTGCTGTTTTATGTTCCAGTCATTAAGGAGACTTGTATCCCGATTTGATCTGAGGCATTCGTTTGTCATGTTAATGTTAGTTTACATTTGCATTTTAGTAGACGCATTTGAATTTCAAAGGGTACGATTCAGCATAGAGGTCATCAAACTGTCAGTGTATGTACGCTGCTTTGTCTCTAGCCCATATGCGCTTCAAAGTGGCGGTGCATCAGAATGTGTGTGTTGGTGTGGAGCACGTGTGTGTGTTTTTGTGTGTATGTGTACGTACCTATCCACCCTAACTTGCCCTCCCTTACTTTGTTTATCCTCAGGTCCTATTCCTTCCTCCTCCCCTTTTTAGCCTGATCTCACTCCCATGTGTCCTCCCTGTCCTAATCCCTTCCCAGGCAGGAAGGTCCTAATTGAGGGTGCAGGCTTCAGTTTGTGGCCTGTGGGCGTCCATTACTGTGTTTTCATAAGCAAGCGAGGCCTGCCTGACTGATTCAATATTCATGTGTCTGCAAGCTACTCCTGGCCCAGAACACAGAGAGACTCTAGCACTGTCAAATTAGGCCTGCATAGCAAATAACAGGAGGAAGAGAGAGAGAGAGAGAGAGAGAGAGAGAGAGAAGTCTGGAAGTGTGTGAGGATGAGCACAGTGTAAAGGGAAAGAAAGCAATGAGGAAAATGTGGAAGAAGGAAAATTGAAGGTCTGCAGATGTGAAGTAATTGATCCAACAAGTGTTTTAAATAGATTTCAACGTGTTTATATCGTATAGTGTGATGTTATAGTATCATGTAGTATTATATCATATATAATTGTTAAGTGAACTACTTAAACCAATTGCTCATCTCTTTCCCCAACAGGAGCCCCCTGCTACTCCAAACCTCCATCCATGTTGGGTCCTTACCCCCGTAACCCTGCGTTTGACTACTCTTGGGGCTTCAACCCGTATCTTCCCGGGGCTTTATCCCTCAACAACTGCCCTAAACTCCCACCAGGTTCAATCTACCCGTCACACTTCTATCCAAATCCACTTCAGTCCGGCCTGGCACAGCTCCCTCATCCATTTTCCTCACTTCTGCCTCCTGGGGACACAGCGGGAACAGAGCGGGCTCAAACCGGAGGAGCCAACAGCTCAGTGGGTGGTCAGGCCCCACGATTTTGCATCCCGTCATACCCTGGTAGTTTACTTCATGGACGGACTGAGCTGGGTATTCTAGGTTCTGGCTTGAATGAGAGGGAGAGAGGAGAGAACGCTAACATTACAGGGGTAGGTGGTGGTGGACTTGGGATGGGATTAGGATTAGGATTAGGCTTGGGATCACTGGGGTTAGGGAGTGGAGGAGGCATCCAGAGTCCATCAGATCGGTGCGCAGGAATGAAACAGGACCCAGGGTCGGATTCGGAGTTGGAAATCACAGACCTGAGTGACTGTAGCTCGGAGAATGAGAACGAGCCAGACTTCCAAGCGAGCCAAGGGAAGGAGAATAGGATGGGGGGCCGCCCTCACATTCCTGAAGCCAAGACCGCAGGTCTGGGAGGAACCTTACCTCAGCTCTCGTCTCTTCCTCCTTCTATATCCCCGCATCCCCTCAAAAGCCTGGTACCCCTGACTCCTCCACCACCGTCTCTTCCTACATCTCTCTCTCCTGCCCTCGTCCTGGTTGAACGGCACAGAGAAACAGAGACTCTGAAACTTACTCATAGTTAAGATGCTTTGTTTAGATGCTGGTTATATTGAGCACTCTCTGCCTCTATCTCTTTGTCAATATACGATATATTCTCACCTTCTAAATGTCCAATTAATTTTGAATTATTTTCAATCCAACCGATTGTTATTTTTAGTTTTTGTAATTTTCTGTTGAACTTTGTTTTGCCAATTCATTTAAAATCAGAAATCCCTTTTAAGTTGAACAAAAACCTTTTTTAAATAGCCGTGTCATATTTAAGACACTGTATTCATCTAAATATAGTAGTATCTAAATGCATTTAACTGGAAATTAAAAAAATAATAACCTGTCATACCCAGAATCAGATCTAGTTCATGTGACAGATTACGAAGAATTGTCAAATTCTCAAAAACTGCTTTCTTTCTGCCCTGATTTTAATGTGAACATTAATAACTTAATTGCCAAAAAAATGGCTCTCAAATGTCATTCTCTTGAGATTGCTTGTAGATTCATTGTAAATGGGAATAGATCAAATTTGGCTCATAAACGTATGACATAAATAACATTTATAAATGTTCACTTTTATATTTCTAATCGCTCTAAAGTCATCGTGGTGGAATATGAAATATGATCTTTTTTTCTTGCAGCAAAAGTAATAATTATTTATTATTTCTTGTATTTATTCTCCTAAGTTAATTTCACATGCACATTTTCATGTTGGGTAATTTGACTGCTGAAGGTAGTTCTCTGATCTAGCTGTATTGCATAAATTCTACATGAATCTAACTATAATTGTTAAGCATTTGCATTGCACCACAATATTCAAGCAGCATAATGCAAAGCTAATTTATGATGGTGAAAAATTGTGTAAAACGATTTGAATAGCAATTCCGCCGAGTTGCGATAGAGCACTTATTTGCATTCGTTTGCGCTGTGCTTGACAGCTTGCAATGGAAACCATATAAGACACAGACATCTAGTGGTGAGATGGGATTTTTACATTGTATATGAATGTAATTTTGCTCTTTTTTTTTTTTTAAAGAAATGATTTCTGCCCCCAAATATCTGTGAGATTTTACCAATTTGTTCCCTTGTACATTGTTCATGTTCATGCAGTGCTAGAATGTATTATTTTAAATAGCTATAATATGTTTTTGTGCTATAGAAAGAAGAGATTGAGTAAGAAAGTGCTTAAAATTGCACCAATATATTTTATTATTGAATATAAAACATTTAATTTGTATTATTACTATTATATGAGATTGATGTACTGGTTGGATTTAATTCTGTATTTAAGTGAAAATAGACACTGAGGACAACTATAGTTGCATAAGAACTCAGAACTACTTAAAAATAATTCTTGTTTCCTGTGGTTTATATGTGAACAGAAATGAGAAGAAGAAAAAAAACAGAAAATGTAAAACATCTTAACTCCCACTAGTTATATTCTTCAGTCATTTTTGCCAATATCTAAGAATGAGTCCATAGAGGAAGATTAGAATTCCACCGGTACTTTTTAATAGTTTATATTCACCGAGCGATAGTTTGCAGTAATGTTAGTAATATTGGGGTTTTGCACTTTTATTGGGACAAAAAATATTTTGCCTAATGTTTATTTATATTGATATTCGCAGATAAGAACTTGAAATATGAAGACTAAACCTTTTGAATGTCGGTACATTGAATGGTGGAAAAATGCTTCATTTAAGCAAACCATGCAATATGTAAAAAGGATAGACCATGAAGTCATTGCAAAAGTTTTTTCAGAAGACAAACTCAACGATATTTGCATAGTTTACACAAAATTAATTTGCCTAGTTACATTTCAAAACTTACATCGGTGTATTATATGAAGCTACGAGTGTACATAGACTTTCCTTTGTATATTTGTGTGTACACATGAAAATGAAAAAAAAAGAGGCATTTTCTTCACAGTAAGGTTTATTTGTTGTTTGTATAATTGTACAACTGAAGAAAAAAAAGAATGGGAAGAAAACAGAGATTAAAAATATCTTTAAAAGCAATAAACATTATCCTGGAGGTGTGACTGAGATGTGATTGTGAGAGATTTCAGATTTGTCTTATGTACAGTTTAATATTGTATGAAGTTGGGGAGAAGAAATAATACAGTTCAAGATTACCACATGACATTACTTTGTATTTCTTTCATTCTGGAATTGCTTAAAACATTATGACATACTTCAGGCTATCTGTTTAACATGTATGTTGGCCACACACAGGCAAGAGCTCTGTCTGTACTACACCTCATCACGTCTCAGTGTACGGAACGATTATGTTCATTGTGATGCCTCTAGTTACAGAGTGTAAATGTCACTTAATCAATATGCATATGAGACCTTTCAATTATTGAAAGCATTTGCGGTTACCAGCTGTTCTTTGGGAACAGATTTTTGCTAACATTCATGTACAGATTCAGGCTTTTCATTCATCAATTCGTTCAACTTCTATAGCGCTTATCCTGTACAGGGTCGCGGGGGTCATGGAGACTTTGGACATAAGACAGAGTACACACTGGACAGGGTGCCAATCCATCACCGGGCACACACATACGCACACAATTTAGGAATACCAATTAACATACTTTTCCGTGTCTTTGAACTGTGGGAGGAAACTGGAGTACCCAGAGGAAACACACCAGGCATGGGGACGTGCAAACTCCTCTCACACGGACTTGAGGCAGGAATCGAACAATGGTATGATGAATTACTATTATTCAAAATAGCAAGCGGCTTTAATATATAACCAATATATCACTACAGAGATTTGTAAAACCAAGAGGAGGTTTAAGTATATGAGATGCACCAATAACATTATGACCATTGACAGGTGAACTAAATAACATCACCAACTATAAAAAACTGCAAACTGGTGACAGGATCAAAGTCACCCAAGGCCCAACCATGCCCATCCTGTCCGATCTCACAGAAAAACCAATAACGCACAAATTGCAGAAAAAAAAAGTCAATGCTGGCCACAATAGAAAGGCACCAGATGCATAACCCAATCACCCAATGCACCAAGGACTTCCATGCACAGAGCCCAGCAGGCAAACAGCCCAAGACAGCTCACTGGGCCACCACATTCCTCAGATCCTAATCCGATCCAGCGCCCATGGGAGGCACAGGACAAACAAGTCCGATGCACACAGGCCCCACCCCATAACTGACAGCATAAGAAGGATCCTCTGCCACAGCATAACCACAGAGGACATGCAGAGCCACGCCCCAAGGGGTCAGAGCCATCCCCAGGGCACTAGGGGAACCCAAAAAAAGTGTATTTCATGTTAAAGGCTTTAATGTTATGCCTGATCAGTGTGTGTGTGTGTGTGTGTGTGTGTGTGTGAGAGAGAGAGAGAGAGAGAGAGAGAGAGAGATTTTATCCAGCCTGTTGCTAACCATTCATTCATATGAAGCATCTTATTGTTGGATAGCAACATAAACATACCAAAACAAACCTACACTATCCATTCCAAAATAAACACAGTAATACCTTGTCGAAACTTTGTCACCCACACATGGCAAAAAACTGGGTTGTCACATGGTGATATCACATGTTTTTGTGAGTGTACTTAGCTTAGGCATGTTTGCATATTTTCTATTCCATTACTTTTATTTGCATAACACTGCCAACAGCACACACAGAAATCCACATGTACTTTTATTAATCTGTTTTAATCCCTCATGAGAAGAAGCGACAGAGGCTATTAAAACCTTCATGAGATGACATGAGGAAAACGAGACAAAACAAAAATGTGATTCCACTGAAATTGCATTTATAGGTGATAAATAATTTATATATTTTATGACAAAATTATTTCTTTCTGTAAGCTTAACATACTGTAATATAGGCATTTTGACCTTGTTTAAACAATTCAGATAGGAAACATGAATCTGTTTTTAGAGAGCAAGTTACCTGTTTTTCCTATTTGGGAAGATCAGTCAGTACAATATTGTTACTTTTGCTATGTGCTACTCATAGCAATACTTGAAAACAGACTACTGTGTAACCTAAGCCAGTCAGTGTTGTAAGATTTTACATGATGATTTTTTTTAAGTGTTCGAGAAATTGCTCTCATTTTCCCTGAAGGCTTTATCCTTCACAGTAACTCCCCACTGTAGGAGTAAAAAAAAAATTGTAATTTAGAGTAGATTTGGTGCATCTCTAGGCAAGGACTCTAAGAATGAGATGCTACATACAGTGGTGTGAAAAACTATTTGCCCCCCTCCTGATTTCTTATTCTTTTGCATGTTTGTCACACAAAATGTTTCTGATCATCAAACACATTTAACTATTAGTCAAAGATAACACAAGTAAACACAAAATGCAGTTTTTAAATGAGGGGTTTTATTATTTAGGGAGAAAAAAATCCAAACCTACATGGCTCTGTGTGAAAAAGTAATTACCCCCTGAACCTAATAACTGGTTGGGCCACCCGTAGCAGCAATAACTGCAATCAAGCGTTTGCGATAACTTGCAACGAGTCTTTTACAGAGCTCTGGAGGAATTTTGGCCCACTCATCTTTGCAGAATTGTTGTAATTCAGCTTTATTTGAGGGTTTTCTAGCATGAACCGCCTTTTTAAGGTCAGGCCACAACATCTCAATAGGATTCAGGTCAGGACTTTGACTAGGCCACTCCAAAGTCTTCATTTTGTTTTTCTTCAGCCATTCAGAGGTGGATTTGCTGGTGTGTTTTGGGTCATTGTCCTGCTGCAGCACCCAAGATCGCTTCAGCTTGAGTTGACGAACAGATGGCCGGACATTCTCCTTCAGGAGTTTTTGATAGACAGTAGAATTCATGGTTCCATCTATCACAGCAAGCCTTCCAGGTCCTGAAGCAGCAAAACAACCCCAGACCATCACACTACCACTACCATATTTTACTGTTGGTATGATGTTCTTTTTCTGAAATGCTGTGTTACTTTTACGCCAGATGTAACGGGACACGCACCTTCCAAAAAGTTCAACTTTTGTCTCGTCGGTCCACAAGGTATCTTCCCAAAAGTCTTGGCAATCATTGAGATGTGTTTTAGCAAAATTGAGACGAGCCTTAATGTTCTTTTTGCTTAAAAGTGGTTTGCGCCTTGGAAATCTGCCATGCAGGCCGTTTTTGCCCAGTCTCTTTCTTATGGTGGAGTTGTGAACACTGACCTTAATTGAGGCAAGTGAGGCCTGCAGTTCTTTAGATGTTGTCCTGGGGTCATTTGTGGCCTCTCGGATGAGTTGTCTCTGTGCTCTTGGGGTTATTTCGGTCGGCCGGCCACTCCTGGGAAGGTTCACCACTGTTCCATGTTTTTGCCATTTGTGGATAATGGCTCTCACTGTGGTTCACTGGAGTCCCAAAGCTTTAGAAATGGCTTTATAACCTTTACCAGACTGGTAGATCTCAATTACTTTTGTTCTCATTTGTTCCTGAATTTCTTTGGATATTGGCATGATGTCTAGCTTTTGAGGTGCTTCTCTGTGTCAGGTAGCTCCTATTTAAGTGATTTCTTGATTGAAACAGTTGTGGCAGTAATCAGGCCTGGGGGTGACTACAGAAATTGAACTGAGGTGTGATAAACCACTGTTAAGTAATTTTTTAACAAGGGGGGCAATCACTTTTTCACACAGGGCCATGTAGATTTGGAATTTTTTTCTCCCTTAATAACGTAAACCTTCATTTAAAAACTGCATTTGGTGTTCAATTATGTTATCTTTGACTAATATTTAACGGTTTTTGATGAGCAGAAACATTTAAGTGTGACAAACATGCAAAAGAATAAGAAATCAGGAAGGGGGCAAATAGTTTTTCACACCACTGTAGTATAAGAATCACATTGAGCCTTTCAGTCAGTTTCACACAACTAAGACAGCTCTGGTTAAAGTAGTAAATTACATACTACTGTACTTGTCTTTACTAAGAGGTGTGATCTTTCTGGTTTTATTGGAATTTACTGCTGCTTTAAAGAACACACATACTGTTCTGATAGATAGATAGATAGATAGATAGATGATAGATAGATAGATAGATAGATAGATAGATAGATAGATAGATAGATAGATAGATAGATAGATAGATAGATAGATAGATAGATAGATAGATAGATAAATACTGTAGAATACAACATTTTGCGGCTTTTAATGTTCTTGCCTCGTGTCATATTTATATGACATCAACAATCTGTAAGCATTTATCGTGACCTCCCCATTCATGCAATTTGGCATTCCTCAAGGGTCTGTTCTAGGCCTACTTTTTTTTATTCTACATCACTGATTTCTTAGAGCAGTTTTATTTCTTACAATGGTATGGTTTTTCCAATTATTTCCTGATGCAACTGCTACACAGCTATATGTTTCAACAAATCCAAATGACAGACACCAACCTAAAAAGGTTAGGCAATACTGGATGCTGAGTAACTTCCCACTAATTAATTATGACATGACAAAATCTATTTTGCTAGAGCCAGCAAGCTTTCAAATTAAGCATGAGTTCTCGATGTCCTTTGCGTTGCATCATCCAGAACAGCAAAAGAACTTGTGTGATTTATGACATCAGTCTTAAGCACATGTTAAGAAATGCTGTTGAGCAAAAATGCCTTCAGAAATAATGAAATTAAACATTTTCTACAAAAAAAAATTAATAAAGTTCAGTAGCCAAAAACAAATGAAATTAAACTCAGTATTTTGTATAAAAATATCATATTTTTTTAAGCAATATGGTTCAAATATAGGGTACTGTCATCCAAATTGAAAAGGAACACATCCAAAACACATGGAATTCAATGCTGAATTGCATTACACAATGTAGGACTTAAAAAGAAAAAAGGGCAATGAGTGCCCTCTACAGGCAGGATATCAAATCTGCAATGATATGAAGAACATGTTTCTAACCCTGGTCCTGGAGTAGTAGGTGCAACTGCCCTGCCCTGCACCAATTCCATGTTATCTGTGTGTGTGTGTGTGTGTGTGTGTGTGTGTGTGTGTGTGTGTGTGTGTGTGTGTGTGTGCGCTGTTGTGCCCATTGTTGCAGTTCTACTGTCACTTTAATAAACCTGGAGATGAATAAATACATAAATGACTACAAAGACAAAATGATGCACTTCATCCTGAAGCAAATTGTTCATAAGCGAAGCAGACACCTGCTTGCTATTCACCATTTCTTTCATGATTAATTTCAATCTCCTCATTAAACTCATTGAAATGTTGGCTGAGGATGAATTATTGGATGCTCATCTGGGAAAATGGACAGCTGTTAAGCCCTCAAGAGACATAGAAGACCAGCCAGGTCTGACCACACACGATAGTAATTCTCACCACTGTCAGTTATTTTAATGCTCTTTGTTGCTGTGATCCATCATTGTCTTATATTTTTTAGGGTTATTTATTTGATATAAACAGGTTATTTATTTTCTATCCTCTTGTCTTACTGTAATATTTACTTGCAAATATGAGTCATAAATCAATAGGAAAACAAATAAATGCAACAGCTCAATAATACATTAAACAAATGGCTGAATTATACTTTAAATACATGGAGTCATAATAAATTAAACATAGTGATTATGGAGCTGCAATAGTTTGCACAAGTTCCACAGAAGCTGTAAAACATATTACTGTGTGCTTTTGGGCGTTAACTCAATTCAATCCATTTAAATTTTATGACAATAGCAAGAAACCATGAGAGGAAGCAGACTCAACAGGGATCCCATCCTCATTTGGGTGATATCAGATAGACTGTAGCAGGGAAGTACTGTGTGCTACAGTATGAGGTTGAAAGTTCAGTCTCATTGGAGACTTGGGTACAAAACTGATTTGGACTCAATTTGTATAAATATGTCTATCAAATGAAATTAATCATTTTTAAATAGAGCTCTGCCAAACTGGTATAGTAAACTTGCAGGTTTTGGTTTGTTCAAAATTGTCCATGGTACTGTACATTACAATATAGTGACCATTGTGGGAAACACAATAGACCAGCAAAAGCAGCTGCGTCCACATTTGAGAGATTTCTGTGTGTACTGTGTACATAAGGCCATTGAAATTAAATTAGATTTATAAACTCTTAATGAACAGATGTTTAAGTGAACCAAGTTGTTATCAAATCATGAAGTTCTATAAGTTCTATGTTAAAAAGCAATATATCTAGTGAAATGATGAAATGCTGCTACAGAAGAGATACATTATTTAAACTGAGCAAAGATTGATGCATCCTAAACAAATACTGATATACAGTAGATCCTAGTTTTACCAAACTATTTGATTTGGTTGTTTTTTGTTGATTTTTTGAAAAGTTTGCTTAAAAGCTTTAGACTAGTGCATGTGAACGTATGCATCAGACATGGGATCCTACAGGGCAAAACTAAAAAAGGTTTATGAACTCCATTCATATACGTACAAGTTAGAAACTGTGCAAAAGACACTGAATCTGGTTTGTTAACATACAGTCATTTTCATAGCATATTACGGTAAGTACTTCTGATACCTCTTAATCATATATAGTCATGTTCAAAAGTTAATACTCCTCTTTTAATTCTTTGTGTTGTTGTATAAAGTTATATGTTGTTAGAGGGTTCTATTTGCCTAACAGTAAGACCCACTATAATGGTATGATATTTGATATGGTATTTGGTATGACAAATGATATTTATCATGTTTTACACAAAAACACATAGATTTAAAGGAGAGGGAATTAAATTTTAAATATGACTGTATATGATTAAGCGATATTGAATATGATTAAGAGATGCATTATTAGTTTTGCAGGGTTGATCCTGTAGCTTGACCTAAACACAATATCATATGCATGCACACAGGAGCAACTCTGCTGGAATTTAAAAAAAAATAATTTACTAAAACCATTAAAAATATTTTTAAATATATGAAGTTCATGGCATGTTTTTCACCATTTTTAAATGATTGTTCTCCATCGCTATTAAAAGGAAAATCAAATAGATGCTGTAACTAAAGAGTTTTATGATAAAGCCTGGGAGTTCAGCAAACTTTTGTAGAAAAAAATCCAAAAACATACAAATAACAGTGCCTTGGGAACGACATTGTACTGAAATACATAAAAATTATAGTAGTATAGTAATTATAGCTTACTTTGTGGAATTTTACTGATATGGCAGAAAGTTTAGATTTTTCAGTGTTTTTATCCCATAGTAATAAGGATCACAAAAAATATCTAATATGTGAAAGTTTTTTGTAGTGATGTATAATAATAAGCATTGTAACATAGTTATATATAACATATTACACAGTTCTTGTCCACTAAAAGTACTAATATTAAGAGAGTACTAATATTAAGGATAATAGTTCTGAGACATTTTACTGTTTGTATCACTTTACCTGTCAAAATTACTTCTAGCAATAGTTTGTTAAACTACAAACACTGCTCCACTTGCTCAGGATGGCAGTTAGTCTGTCTGTTGGCATGGTAACACACAAAGTTTCATCAAGTTGTGGTTTAATTTGGAATTATTTCTCAGTGACAGAGCAAACAAAATATACAGTATGTCCGTTCTGTGCCTGATTTGTTGGCTACCTGTTGTTAATTTAGTGTTTCTATAACTGTTGTATAAAAGCAATATCACACTTGCAGTGTTACTTTTTTGTTGAACATAAACACAGCTGTGATTTTCTGCAGCACTTTGCATATAGCCAAATCACAGCTGTGCCAATATTCACTACAACAGCACTGAGCAATATTACTTGAAATTAGCATAGTTATAGTTTGGTTGTTCGTACAGGTTTGCAAAACTTTTTTTTTTAATCCTTGTTTTTATTTTCTAATATTTAAATTGTAACCGAGTCCTCCGATTCCTGTTATTAACTGACAAGAGTGGAACCCAATGTACTCTTTGGCTATTGTAGCTCATTCACCTTAATATTCTGAGTAGTGTTGACTTACAAATAAATTAGCTGACAGACGAAAAGACTGACCCTCCCTTTAAGACTTAATTGGGAGTTTTCATTTGATTGCCTCTTTATTTGTCTCCATTTTTAAAATAAAAATAGCTTAACTTCATTAGTAGCTGTGGCCATGGCACACCGCATGGTGTACAAGATTCAACATACAACGATAACTTAAACCTTGATAACAATTTAAGAGAACACTGATGATGACAATGATAATAACGATGACCAACTTACATCAAGAGTAACTATCAGTAGCCGGCTAGAACTCTGAAGTGGACTAGTGTACTAAGACGTATTTCTGTTCACAAAGCGTAGAAAGTTACAGTTGTCACCAGCCTTACTATTCTCCTCTGAGCTCTTCAATCAACTAGTCACTTGTAATAATAAGTACAGATCAATGTCTTTCTTTGTTTCTGTCTCTCTCTCTCTCTCTCTCTCTCTTGTATGAGCTACAACAGCCAGAGCACATTGGGTTCCACTCTTGTCAGACAAGAACAGGCCCACTGAATTTGGATAGTAGAAAATACAAACAGGATTTTTCTTTTAAACAATCTTTATAAGTACAGCTTTGCAAATCTGTATGAACGAGCAGACTAGCTAACTTTAGCAATATCTCTCAGTGCTGTTGTAGTGAATAGTGGAACAACTGTCATTGAATGTCGTGCAGGAAATCACAGCTGTGCTTATATTATTTTATTTGTTTTCTCTCTCTCTCTCTCTCCCGCTCTCTCTTTCCTTCTTTCTTCCTTCCTTCCACTATTCTGTGTAAACTGCAGACTGCTGTGTGTGTGTGTGTCTGTGTAATTCTTAGGAAATCACCAGTTTCTGAAACACCTCAATCACCAGGTCAACACTAACACCACCAACACTATCAAAATCAATAAAAATGTAATGTTTTCTTTTCATAATGTTGCTTCAGTGCAAACTTTCCATGACCCTCATGACCTGTTTCTTAGATGCCTTCTTGAGACTTTAGTGGTATAAATCATAAATTCTCCTGTAACCATGCAGCATGTACCGCTGGAACCAGAACGGCTAAGTGTCGTGTGTGTGTGTGTGTGCTGTAACGCTATGGCTGCGTGCTTGTTACGCCTGTGCTGGCTAACCTGGTGGAAGGGAACACATTTATTGTAACACACATAGGAACCAAAATGGTGATATTTCAGGCTCGGGGTTTTCAAAGCTGATAACAAACAGGAAGCGACGGAATGCGGCGAGTTTAAGTTTCTAAAAAAACAACGCAAACCGTTCAAACGTGCAGAAATACAACCTGAAATACATGTTAGGTGTAAGGGTTGAATAAATGCCTGCGCGTTTGAAATGACAGTCGTTCTCCGGGTTTAAACACGTATTATGTGGCTAGCTGCCGTCAGGCTCCGTCCACTTCCGTGTACACTCCGCTTCCCCTCAGCGACCTCCTCCAACTTTTGAACAGGACATTTTAATTGGCGTCCGTCATTTTTTTGCACACCGGTTTTAAGGTAAGTTTATTAAAAAGCGCTTATTAGTATTGTATGATGATAATTTGAGCCGGTTACATTTTTTCCTCTCTCTTTGTCCGCGTTATTGTGTTTGCTCAGAATATCTTAGTTACTCGAGCGCTTTAGCCTGCGTGCGACTAGCGCGAGGAATGTTTGTCTACAGTGTAGAGTCGGGGGAAAGAAGTGTATTCAGTTCTGTCTTTTCACTTCAAACACAATGTAACAATGTAACATGGAAAGATACAGTGGAATAAAGTGACATTTCTGGGTTAGCGCGATGTTCGTGCAGAACTAAAATGCATATATGTATAATGAATATATGAACAGCTGTGATGTGCTAAAATAATTCCACTTAAATACTGTTATCCCACATGAACTGCACACACACACACACACACACACACCAGTCTTTTCTTTAAGTCCTTGTGCTTAACCTATGCTTTACACACATTTTCACCTGATTCATTCACATGATCCAGCCACCAAGTGATCAAAAGTAACATGCTTCTGCATTTTTAGTTTTTTTTTCAGGGCTCATTAATAAACTCACTTCAACTTTTATTTCCCACAAACCTCACTCAAGTCTCACAAACATATATGAACAAGTCATATTCAGGACGACTATAAGAGCAGGTCTGAAAAGAAACTAATCTGGTTTAGATTCCTATTAACACAAAGAAGAAGGTGGGGGGGGGGTTTAAAAAGAAAACCAAGAACCGGTGACATTGGTACTGGATTAAGTATGATGGTGATCCAAAAAAAATAAATTAAAAAAAGTCAATCTTTTGGTGAAATGCTTTACCTTGTGTCCACAAGCATTTTACATATCAGATCCATTTCAAATACTGTGACCTAATTTATGGTATCTTGTTATAATCCATTTGGATGATATTGATATTGAGTTCTTTGAGGATACACATCAACCTTCTGCATGCTTTCAGTATCTGATTTAACTCATCGTTCGACATTGTCAGGTTATTTGTACAAGTACCGAAAGGCTTGTTCACTGTTTTAGTCCACATAAAGCACTGTTGTGTTACAGTGTAGTAAGTTCTGAAACTCTGGAAAATGTGACATGTCTAAGAGCATGTAAGCAGTAAGCAGTGACTGTCGGCAAAAGGGAGTAAACCTGGTCAGGGGGTTGTCTGTGTTAACATAACTGTTTTGCATTCAGTATGTAGATTTGGAATAGTTTGAGTATTAAAAGTCATTAGAGGAGGTGCTCCTTAAACATTAATTAGGTGGATTGGAGCTGAGGCATGAGAATAGAAGATGCTGTCACTTCCTTTTCCTGTGTACCAACACTATTTTTTTCTTCTTCTCTTTCTTTCTCCCTTCCCCCATCTTCTCCCTCCCTTTCTAACAGACACACAAACACACACATGCACACATGCACACATGCATTCTCAGGGGCAAGCATAGGCTTGCTGTCCCTAAAACTAACTAGTCCTTGTATCAGTAGGAATGTGTAGTTTTTCATTATACTTCAAACAGGTTGATCTAGTTTTCAGGTTCTGTTTAATAAATTATCTAGTGCTCTCTTTCTTGTTTTCTGAAGCAATTTACAAGATAATCAAATCTTTTCAATTATCCAAATTTGTCTGATGTTTACATTTCACTTCTAAAGTTCTTTGAAGTGAAAGAAAAACTCAAAGTTGCATAAGTTATTTTATTTTTTGTTTAGGCCAAACTAGTTTTCTTTCAAGTTTGCTTTTCGGAATGTTTCTTCACCAGTTATTTAAAATGCATTGTGTTGATCATCAGTAAAAGGGGAGACCGTGAATTCCTCAAGCTCAAGAGAGCCTGTTTTAATCACTGCTGCATAGCGATATCCAGCTGTTCATGTTCGGGCCAGAGAAGACAAGGAAGAGCTCAAATCATGCCCGAGACAAACAATAAATCACTAGAGGACTAGCTGTACATACTAAAACGGTCTTCCCCAAGTAATCTGTGCCAAATAATGACTCAGGAATGCAAAAAAAGAGAAAAAAAAGCAGGATATAAACCATACAAACAGCTCATCAGTGGTATTTGGTTTTCATTGCCATTTTTGTGGAATCATTAGTGGGTTGTATTACTAGATACACACTTGTAATTGTGGTTCTGGAGAAAAAGGCTCATTATTAGACTGGGGGAAAATCGATTCAGTTATATACTGTAGTGCTTTTTTGCGCGAGTGCTCTTTAACGTATCGTCACACTGACTCCAAAATAGATTTTTGTTGAATAGTTTTTTTTTTTTATTAATATCGTTTGCATTTGAAGTGATAAAATGTTGGTGGCACTATAAATATTCACACATTGGTAGGGTGTAAATCATCCCATGTGGTAGGAACAAATTATTTACTAAGTTTGTTAATAATGGTAATAATAATTATATTGCATCAGTATATTTTTTATAAAATTGTGATACTAACGGAATCTCAATACAAATCAAATCGATCACCTATGTATCATGATATCGGATTCTTGGTTATTCCCACCTTCTTTGTCTATTTAATGCAGCACTTTACTTTATGCAGCATCTTTCAACATAATTGATATATTTGAAGGGCTAGGTATGAGCTAGGTATTTGAATTTTTGCTAGAAACGTGCCAGAATTCTGTTGTGCATTCCCAGGGATGGTATGTCACATCGATCTTAAGAACAATGATTGAACAGCAATATACATTTGGGAATTCTGCCAAAACTTTGTAAGACAATACACAATTGTTCATAACACGTGAATAATTTAAGCCTTAATGGTTATTTTAATGCTTGGGGCATGACACATTCTTTTTTTCTGCAAATGATTAGGGATAAAATAGGGCAAGGGAAGTTGCATATCTGGATTTGAGGTAGAAACGTTTCAAATGAATCACACAAAGAGTCCATTGAATGTTTTCCGTTAGACTACTGTATTGTTGCTATTTTAAAGCAGAATGACTCATGCTTATTAAGAATTAAAGTGGCTAAGCAGCTTCAGAGTACTTCTACTATACTCAAATGGGTCATGATGTAATGCTTTTAAAACTCACTATCTGGCTGGAAGGTGTGTCGCGAGCCAGCTCTTGAGTGAACGTCTCACGATCTTTCTTCTTGCCATGTGATCCACATAACCATATATAACCAAATATCATTGGTCCCGCATCATCGTGCAGGAGCAGACAGTGCAGGGGCGCTGTACATGGGATTACAGAGATCAGAGTAATGTGAAAAAGCAAATAGTGTACGTCTATATACAATAAGTATTCAGAAGTATATTGTAGGTAACTGCGTAGAACTCGGTAAGCACAGCGAACAGTAGGAAAGGCATCAGCGTAAACCAGATGGAAGCATTGTGCAGAACTACACACACACAAGCCTTTGGGCATATTCACTGGAAAAACACTGCAACAAAACACATACCATGTGAACTGGGTGGAGGTTCAGGTCTGCGTGGCAGAAAGCAGGTATGTGCTCTGTAAAAGGGCCCTGTGTTTGAAGGCAAGGAAATTTCTCCAGTTTCAGAGAGTGAAGAGGGAGCTCCAGTCAGACTTAATATGTGCATTTGACTCTGAAAAGCTCTCAGTTGCCTCGTATCTCCGTGACTCATTTGGCCCTCTACGTAGACAGAGAATGAAAAGCATTGGGCATTCATGGACTTTTAAGGATTGCTTTTTCTGTACATAAGTGGTGGTGGAGTGATTTTTTTTTTCCTTTCCCCCCTCAACAACTGTTTGTAATCACCCTGAGAAATCCTCAGTGAGTTGTTTTGAAATATTTAGGGGTTTTGTAGTAATTACCTCTGTTTCTGTGCACCAGAAGGATGAGGTAAATAAAGAGTAGGCTGAAGTCAGTAAGCGAAAGCAGAAACACCACCACCGATATTGTGTTCATTTTCTTAATGTTGAGGAAAGTTGGACAAACTTTAACAGAGGATATTTTTTCTCACGAGTGTTGTAATGCTTTGTTTCTGTAACTGCATTGTGTAGTCTGTTAAAAACTAATTAAAAGGCTTATTAGGTTTAGCATAAACTGTAATGACAGTGAATGAAATTAGTGAAGCTGAGGAATTGAATGAGAAGTAATTGCACTGCGAGTGTTGTATATCTTGGCCTTTATTCAATGTCCTTTGTAAGCCCTTTTTTGTTTTATTTGGTCTGGTTTTTATCACTAAAACTGACTTGAAAAAAGTGAAATAGTCTAGTTTTTAATCACCTGTTAAGATTAATAGAAATGTAATAATACTGGTAATGTCACATGAAATGAATAAATGTGGTTAAAGCAAGTGTGTCATGCATGAGAAAAAAGTTGACTCTAGGATTATGTCATTAACAGTTATAGACACACCCCAAAGGCTTTTCCGTTCACTTCTATCTGTCGTGTTAAAAAGGCAAGTGTGGGTAAAACACTGTTGTAAACTGTTAGATCTGTTCAGGATTTTTGATGCGGAGACAAAACATGAGTTTATGTCGTAATATTAAGAACAACATGACTGCTGCCACCACCATCACCGCCACCACTACTACCACTCCCACCACTCCCACCACCACCAACTATGGTGTACTAGTTCATATACTGATCTTCCAAGAAGCAAAGATAAACATTTCACGTTTTTTATACCGTTCTCATTTAGCCAGCTAGCCATATACATTTGTTTTTGTTTGTTTGTTGCTTATAAATTAATCACATCTTGCATAAGATATCTAGATTATATATTTTCTAAATGCTTTATAGGAAAGCAATAGTTAATGAGCTCCCTGAGTTCCAGTGGTGAGTGGTTTTACGTACATTAGAGTGAAACTAGCTACAGTAAATGTTTGAGGTTTAAAGGTACAAATGCCTATTCAGGTCATGGTCATATGGAATGCCATTGTAGTCACAATTAAGTAAATACACATGATAAATAATAAAATAAGCAAATGCATCAATAAATATTTAAGTCAATAACTCATAATTAAGACCAGTTGATTTGGACAAAATCGTATATGACAGTTCTAATTGAATCACATATATCACTGTATATTATGTTTGTTTTTTTGTTTTTTCCCTAAAACTGATCAAAAGAATATCTAGTCAAAATAGTTGCATGCCTTCATGACTGGTTTGTGGCATTCCTTACATGTACCTTGTTATTTTATGGTCTGTGTCTGATTTGTTATACCCAGACCACATCCAAACAGCAGAAATATGTCTCCCTTTTTAGGCACAAGTTTCTTATCTTTTAGGCTGCTTTCACACGAAGCATGATTGATTTGTACCATGCACAGGGACGAATACTTCCCACTCCCCCAACGACCAGCATTCACATTTTTATTATTGTGCAAACTCTGGTACCAGTGGCAGTATACCCCCGAGTTGGATTGCAAGCCAACTATAAACCAGAAGAGAAGTAAAAAAAACAAGGATGTCAACTTTTTGCTATGCCTAATATTATTTATGCTTAAAAAAAAATGTCAAGAGCAATGCTCTCGCACGCCTCTCTATTTTATCAGCTTTTGCTATGTAGGTCAGAGGATGAGATTGGCGATTGCTGTGTGCACACAGAGGTTTTGGGGAAGACAGACGGCGCTGATGACATTGTGTACTAAACAGCGATCTGGTTCTGTGTTTAGGTTCTGTTGGCTGTCACACTCGCACACTGATCCTGTTACGCAAATGTGCTGAGCTTTGGGGTCAAGTGTCCCGGAATCAGTGCTTGGGCCCCGAGTGCGAAAGGTCCTTTAGTTGGACTGATGCCTGTTGCTCTCCGTCATGCTCTTTCATTTTTGTTGTTTTTGTTATAGCACATCACTGGAAACTTCTTGCTTTGGCTTTAGTGATGCAAATTGGCTGCCGAGCAATGGCTTTCGTGACAAGGTTGGCATGGGCGATATTGGAAAATGTCTTATCAGTAGACCTTATTCTATACATCTGTCATATGTATCGCCATGCCACACAGCTTTACTCATTATCATTTTCACAGTAAATTTTTATAGCAGATTTATTTAAAGATGGATTTTTACAACTTCAACTTTTAGTTCTTTATCCCCATTTTAATTTGTTATTGAGGCATTTACTTCCTAATGACCTTAAACTTGACTTTATGAAATAAAAGTTAATCTCAGATTTGCAGTTGAAATTGTCCCAGCAAAAACACAATTTAATAAAAGGGAAAAGGACATGCATCTAGAAAGATTTTGCACTAGTTTCGCACTTTGGTCTTGTGCGACTTTAGAAAACAGAAGGTTGAGAATGTTCTTTACTTGCAGAAGGGGAAAAAATCAAGGAGCTGCTAGTTATAAGATTTTTACCTGGATATTTTGTTACCGTTGCTTGTTGCACATTTGGGAAAAGTACACACGAACGAGCTAGGTTACTCGTGCATTCCAAAAACACATGCCATCATGCCTAGCTGTAATCACGTGATATTGAACTGGCCCTGAGGAGCATAGTGTGGTGAAATTTGGCATGGTGGCGCAGTGTTGCTGTCTCGAGCCCGAGTTTGGATTATTGTCTATGAAGAGTTTCTATGCATGTTCTCCTTGTGCCTGCATGGGTCTGTTCAGTTTTCTTTCAACGGCTCATTCTCAGAAACACATTGGTGGATGAGTTGGCTATGCTAACTTTAACCAGGTTTGAGTGACTGTGTGCATCAGACCACTGGCATCTCAACAAGGGTGTATTGGCGAAGGTATGATGATCAATCTTTCAAAGAAAACTTTAAGAGCAGAAGTATAGAGTTTTGTACCATTTATATGTAATTCACTTATCAGCAGCAGAAATGAGATGGGATGGGTGGGTAGAGTTGAAAAGGAGGGATCTGCTCATCATCCAAAACCCACAGAGCTCATCTGTCAATCCCAATGGAGATATTGTCATAGCTTCGGCTTGTATGGCTGCTTTTATAATGAATTCACTAATCTTTATCGGTGATTTAATTCATAACGGTAGCAGCAGAAAGAAATCGGGTTTCTACTTGAAACATTCTGTCTCCCGATTAACTGAGCAATGCATCCGAATGGTAAGTGGGAGGAATTTCATTATGCAGCCTGCATTTCACTAAGAACTGCCGCAAACTCACCTTAATCTTAATGAAGTATAAACTAAGCAACTTTTAGGACCTCATCCATCACTTCTTTGAGTGTTTTCTTTTTTTTAATGTGAGAGAATTTTACTGATGTAGAATAAAAGGGAACTCTTAGACAGTCTATAATTACTTGTCTATTTTTTTTTATATATCGAGCAATTTCATTCATAAAACTGTTTCACAGCATCCTAGTTTGTTCAAACCCGATGTTCTTTATATAGTTGGTAGTGGCATCAAGCACACGGATGTTGTCTATAGGGCAGTGTTGGCTAAATCGGTTAAGGCTGTGGGTTACTGGGTTACTGATCGGAAGGTCGGTGGTTCGAACCCCAGCATTGCCAAGTTGCCACTGTTGAGCACTTGAGCAAGGCCCTTAACCCTATCTGCTCCAGAGGCGCTTTAAGCTGGCTGACCCTGCGCTCTGACCCCAGTTCCCTAATTGGGATATGCGAAGAAGACATTTTGCTGCGCTGTAAAAAGTACATGTGACAAATAATTGAATATTGTTATTACTCTTCTTCTTTTTAGTTTTTAGTTTTTTTTTTTTTTGTGTGTGTGTGTGTGTGTGTGTGTGTGTGTGTGTGTGTGTGTGTTGTGCATAGCCATGTTTAAATGTGACCGGGTGATCAAAACAGATGGCAGTGATTAATTTGTTATAAATACATCTAGAGTTCTAGCCATCATCTCCAGGTCCACCATCCATGCTATTATATAATAATAATGCTTGGATCGCTTGTGGTGATGTCATGAGGAACTGACATCTCTTAGGCCTGTCTGGAAAGGTGAAAATGACAGCTGCACTCACTTACTAGAAGGGGCGATGAATATCCTGTAAGCATGGTTGGAAAAAGATCTGCGTCCTGCTGTAGTTTCCATTTCAGGTGCTGAGAGAGAGAGAGAGAGAGAGAGAGGCTTTACCATTTGATTATAGACTATTATTCTCATTAATTAATCAGAAAAAGGTGACTTTTGTAGAAATTTGTCTGTAGCGGATATTTTGGATGATATTCACTCTTTGCAGTATAGTACTATAAATTAAAACAACTTTGAGGTTTAACTTTGTTTTCTCATCTAATGATGTAATGATTATGGACTCTCTTAACAATAGCCTTTTAAGCATTATAATTATGGAGACTGTGATAGTAATGGGCTAAAAACATAAACAACTTTTTTACCTGTACTTTATAATTGCATATTAATTATAAGCATAGCAATGCTTGTCAGATGTTAAGATGCCCTGTCTTGTTACCAATATCCATATGAACAGCAAAACAGAACTTGAGTTAACATCTAACAGATCTAAATATTTCTGTGCAGCACATGAAGTAGCTAAAAGGCTATCAAATTGAAAGCTACATGAAAAAAAAGCATTCCTGCAAACATCGAAGGCTTCATAGCAAATTTGATCAGGAGTAGACAGGAAGACCTAACGAGGGCCAAATTCACATATTTAATAGCTTTTCTTAGTGGCACAATTTTGCAGTAGAACACTTGCAGGTCACAAAACTGTGATCAGCCTTTAAGAAACGCTGGGTACCCAGAGAAACCTTACCTGTCAACAGACTGAATTGTTGGGAACGAGGTTCAAGAAAGCAGCCAACAAACTTTATAAACATTACGCTCTAATAATTTGTGCATAGATGGTATAAAAGTGCATAGATGGTATGAACTGGTCTTTCACTATATCCACGACTTACTTCTATTGCTGCATAACATTGCTGAGCAATTGTGACTGAAGCAACCCCAGACCATAATACTGCCTCTATTGACTTGTATAGTGTTTGTGTATGCGTATTATGGGTACACCGCTCCATGCACTTCCCTTATTACTGTGATGTGATGTGATGTGCCCATCACTCTAGAATAAGGTCAAAGTCTGTGTAGCCAAAATCCTGCAAGTTCTTTGCACATTGTGCATTGGAAATGTTCTTACTTTTATTATTAAACATGTGTTTTTTTATGATGCAACATCATCAAACATTTACATGATCTTTTTTAAAGGTCATTCTGGGTTTTTCTCTTTTTCTCCCGGGCAGATTTCTTCAGCACCATTCCTCCGGGTTTCAATAATGCATTGGATATTTCTTAAACCAGTTACGGTCGAATTATTTGCCTGATGCAGGCCAGTTATTTGACCCTTTTTAAATGGTGACTTTTTTTTTTGGCCAGGCCGTGAATGTTATCTGAGCTCTTCCAGGACAAATTCCTAGTAACATACCTGACCAGAAAAGTGATTCTAATTTTGGAGGGGAAGTAGCGTCAGTGTGTAAACAAATACTCTCAGTGTTCTTCATCTTGTAATGGAAAGAGTTCCATTTTTCATTATGAAATGTAGGGAGGAATTCAACAGATGGTATTGTTTTTATTCTTGTCATTGTCTGGCTTGTAACGTCATCTTTAAAATGTTTTTTTCACCAGCATTATCAGGTGGAAAGATTGATCCAGAAGTTCATCTGAAACTCTTACCTTGTTTTTAAATAAAGTTCACTGGCTTGTTATGTGACCCAGGTCTGTTTTACTGTTTATATCTTCTGCCAGGGTTTGACTGTTTGTGGCAGTTGTTGTTGATGTCCGTGCTTTGTTTTACACTGTAAGGTCTCATGGGTTCCTTTAACTTTGCTCCTTTTTTGTCCTCTCTGGCCTGTGGTTACATAACTGTGCTAACAAAGGTCATTGTACGTAACTGGAAGTGAGGAAGCGACTCGCACTTGAGCCTTAAGTGATTTCAAAGGCCTTTCTTGAAATGCCTATTTGTCTTAATAAATAGTTCAGAAACTGCACTTTGGCCCTGAAGATTAGAATTTTCTTTGTGTTTGCCATATATTTTGTCGTCTTCGTCTGTTGCTACCATTTTGCATTCAGTTTTTGAAGACAGATTGACGGGAAATGACTCCGATCGGAAATTACACCCACTTCCTTCCTCCCTCCCGCTCTCTCTCTCTCTCTCTCGCTCACACTCTCACACTTTCTCTCTCGTAACACAGGCGACTCTGGAGATAGGCCTATAAGACTGATTAAAGTGAGCGATAAATACACCATTACTGGCTCCAGTCCTGTACAGATTAATTTCAGTTCAAAGAAACGAGCAACCGTGTCAAACAACTAAAAAGACGACTGCACCAACACGTTTCATGTGCACAGGCGTTTACATGATGCTATGAGATGCCTTTTAAATTTTTTTTTAGTTTTTTGACACTTGTTTCTTTCTAAACTACCATTATGTATGCTCACTTGAAGGATCAGTCATGTAGCTCTGCTCTCCAAGAGGATGTTATTCTAATAATGTAGTCCCATGTTGCAGTGTGTATCATAGGAAATTATATGATACCTGTTTGGATTTCTGCAAGTTAGGTTAGTGGAAGTTGAGCAAATCTGAGATGGGTTTATTTCAAAAAGCAAGTTAACAATTTCACATGATAGGAATGTATTTTATTTATACTTTTAATAACTAGAAATTGATTTATCCATCACCCTTTTGTACACCTCATACACAATAGCGCATGATGTGGATAAACCTTGTTTATCTCATTACAATGGTGCCTGCCAAGGGTAGGGACACATTGGGAAACATGTGAAGAACCATTTAACCAATTGATGTGTTGGAAGCAGGAAGAAAAGACAGTGTGTGAGATTCTAAATAAATTTGGCAAGACTTAAATTGTGATGGCTAGACGAATAGGTCAGAGCATTTGAAAAACAGCAGGTCTGTGGAGTGTTCCCGGCATATCCTGTAGTGATCAGTACCTGTCACAAGTGGTACATTATTCGGATGGCAAAGTTAATGTACTGTACCTTGCTTACCTGGAGAAGGGGTGATACCAATATGTCCTGTGTGAAGAAGGCGAGCTAGCAGAGATAATGTAATTTTCTGAACAATGTTCTGCTAGGAAACCTTGGGCCCTGGCAATGCGTGTAGATAGTACATTTACTTATTATTTAAACATTTGTACATCCCTTGGTGGTATTCCCCAATGGCGGCCTCTTTCAGCAGGATAACGCACCCTGCTACAGTGCAATCAAATTCTCAGGAATGGTTTAAGCAGCACAACAGAGTTCCTCTCCAAATTCCCAAGATCTTAATCCGATCCACCATCTCTAGGATGTGCTGGACAAACAAATCTGATCCAAGAAGGCCCCACCTCGCAAATTACCGAACTTGAAGGATCTGTTGCAAATGTCTGAAAACCAGACACAACAGCACACCTTTAATGGTCTTGTGGATTCCATGCCTCAACGGTTCAAAGTTGTTTTAGTGACACAAAAGGCACATGCACAATATTAGGCAGGTTTTAAAGTTATGGCTGACCGTGGTTTAAAAAATTGCCTGACAAAGTAACTTAAGTGTTAACCCTGTCCATGCATTGTATTGCTTTGGCCTACTGGAACCTCAATGTAAACTCCTGATTGCTTTCATGTCCTGTTGCTTTCTTCTATATTTGTTAATCTGAGACTGCTTGAATCATCCTGACAGCGCTTTCATGTTTTGCAGGAACTTGATTGACGGACGTCGGCCCTACCTGCTTTAGAATGGATTGTGAAGACGCCCACAATGGGGTAAGAAGTTGAGATCAAATGGTTTAAACTTGTAAAATCTGTAATTAAATTAAATTAGCAGTTAATTATGTTCTCTGGTCTAGGGTTTTTCAGTGTTTTTAATTTCACTGAAATTAAATCACAACCACCAAAGATTGGATGGATTCATCATGTGTTTTTTGTTTCTCGATACAATAATTAGACACCTGTACACTCCTTACTTGTAAGAAGTATGTCAGAAGTTATGTTAGTTCTTCACTGATTTGTATCTCTAAAATCTTACTGCTAACTCAAGCAGTTTCATGTTTGATGAGTTGCATAAGATATGTGAAATGTCAGAAATTTGATTGTCTATAATCTTGTTTTATCTAAGGTGAACCTATGTAAAAAATAACCAAGATTATTGTATTATTGTGTCAAGTTTATCTTCTAGAGCGCACACACAGAGCAAAACACAGCACAAGGAAAATATTCAAAAGCTTTTGAATTGCCTGGATATTTTAACTGCTATCTGTTTCTCTATTCATTCTTTTCATTACTCTTTTTTTTTTATCAATTTGGCATTTAAATTATTACCAAATATTAAAGTATTAGTAAACAATCCATTTTAATCCCTATTTATAAATCTGGAGTCATTAAATTATTAGAACCATACATATGCTACCACTGCT
Source organism: Channallabes apus (assembly GCA_030522415.1). Taxonomy (NCBI): domain Eukaryota; kingdom Metazoa; phylum Chordata; class Actinopteri; order Siluriformes; family Clariidae; genus Channallabes; species Channallabes apus. The sequence goes on from CM060115.1 coordinate 3,605,143, forward strand.
AAGTCTACTTCGATACAAGCAGTTTTGGCTTGCATTATTTACACCTTGGCTTTGAGCATGTGACCCGCCTGAAATCACAACCTTAAACCTAATTGTGCAAATACAGTCTAAGCGTGATAAAGGTGAAGTTGTGAGTGCTGTTTCCTTAAATTTACATAAAGCATTTGACACTGTTAATTATAATGATGTTCTCTCAAAACGCTCTAAATTATATTTTTTCCTTGGTGTATATGCCGTTATATTTATTTTATATTGAGGTATAGGGAGCAGCATGTTAACGAGGCATTGTCTAGAAGGCAGACAAATATAATTGGTCTTTCTCAAGGATCCATGTTAGGCCCCCTTTTCTTTAGGTAACAGCATTGTGGTATACACACATGCAAAAACACCTGTGATAGCAGCAACAAATTGAACAGCTGCTTTAGAAAGGATAACACGGACACAATCATGCCTTACTCTGAGTATTGGCAAGACAAAATGTATATTTTTTAGCTTGTTGATGAAGATGTACTTCATGGTTAATGTTGAAAGAGATACTTTATGTATTTCAGGATTATTATGGATTTAAACCTTAATTTTTAGAAATGTCAAATAAATGGACCTTAAATACAACTTGGTTAATTTTGGAGAGATTAGAAATTGTCAGTCCTTGGGTGCAGCTATGAGATTTATGCATATAACAATCCTGTCTTTATTGCATCACTTCAGGAGGCAGGATTTTGATACAGTAATTAAATGTCTTTATCAATAAACCTAAAAAAAAAATATTGCATAAGATGCTAATATAATGTCTAAGAGTCATATCACATTTGTTATGTAAGATGGATCTGCAGAATTTGTTGCGTTTATTTTATTTTATTTGTTTTAATTAATTTCATTCTACCTTATTCTATTCATTAGTTAAGAATTAAGCATTAAGTTTATTACATAAGCCATAAGCCTTGAATGTGTTAGTTAAGCATCCATTTTGACAATTGTAAGTTGGTCTGTGATGTCACTCTACTATGACATGTATTTGTATGACTGTCGCATGATGGAAAAGTCAGTTTAGATGCGGAAGGCTACGGAAACACAAGCTTTTGACCGTAAGCTCCCCGTAAGCAGATATATACAGCAAAAGTGTTGTTCTATACGTAAGCTACCCGTAAGCAGATATACAACAAAAGTGTTGTTATATGCGTAAGAAATTGATAAGATACAGCAACTGGTGTTGTAATCACAGTGGATTTACTCAAGACGACTGTATGAAGTGTTGATTCTTTGATGCTGACAAAATAAACTACAAGAGACAATGAGATCGGACTTCTGTTGTGTGAGTGAAACTTCAAACCAAAGCTACACGTCAAAACTAGTGAAATAATATGTCCGCATCTACATTATTGTAGGATTTTAGCGAAATATTTTTCTTAATTTAGAGAATTTTATATCTTTACATTTGTGTCTTGTGTATAAAATGATTAATGGTTTGGTTCTCACCCCTTCGAGTGACATTATCGTTCACTCAGAGCATTCTAAAAACATCATCAAGGATATCTTTTTATAGACATTGTATTGTACATTTTCATCGTTCCGCATTTGGGGAGGTCATCATTTCCTGTAAAAGCTACAACTCAATGTAATGCCCTACCAGAATCGCCTAAAGCGTTGCAGTTTCCATGGTAGTTTCAAAACTAAATTGAAGCACTTCTTCATGAACGCTCAACTCTGTGGGCATTATGATACTTTTCCTGTAATGTCGTGTGTGCATTTTTTTTGTTGTTGTTTTTACTTGCATTGTTTGTCATGTCTATGTATTATGAGACTTGTTACTGTATTGTGAATGTCAAATCCTACTTGTTGTCTATGTTTTTAGGTGTAACCCAATTCTGGCACAGTTCTTCAAATTTCAACATTTATGTTTAAAATTGCACATGGTCACTTACAAATAAAATAAAAACTAAAGACTTAAAAACTGTTGAATTTGATATCTCCAGATGATTTTTAATCTAATTACCAAAAAAAAAAAAAAAAATTTTTTTTTTGGTAATTAGATTAAAAATCATCTGAAATTTTTTTTTTTTGCTTTTTATTGACGCTCACTCCATCTTGGGCAATTGTTGGGCAATCTCTTGTGTTTTGCTACAGTTTAACTAGTGTATAAAACACTTTATTACATATTATTATTATTACACCCCTATTATTTAAGTGTTCCCAGCCAGGGTATCTGGGACCTGGACAAGGGGGATTTTTCTGGTCAGCATCATGTCCCCATCTATACTTAATATAAGGCCCAGGACAGGCATTGCAGCATGTCCCATCACTGTGAATGTCATTTCTCTGACGGCTCATAAGCTTGTGATTTTCTAAAAGGAACGAGGCACCCACCTACCCCCTCTCCCACAGCTGAAGTTGTCTTTGGCCCCTCCTTACATGCTTGTGTGAGATTTCAACATGATATGGTCTTTTTAAAAAATGCCTTTGTGTTAACAATCACTTCAGCCAAAAAGGGACTGAATTACGTGCACTGGCTGTACAACCGCCTTTCTTGCACCCATGGCCGGATAACTTGTGGCGGTGACCTTGTGGTTAAGGTTGGGATGCCCAGTTTGCCCACAGTTATAATATTAGAGGTGTAACGACTAGATTATAAAATTGGATTATGGTGCATATTGCATTGTAAAATTTAATACATCTACTAAGAGTGCGAATGGATCACTCGTGCCACTATTCTCAAATTATTAAAAGCATACTGGCTTTTTATAATGTTCAATATTTTTTATCATTTGAAAGCGGAAACCGGACACACATTTAAGCCGTGCTTATTTTATATTTATGTACAGGAGTAACATAGCACTGTATTGCATTTGAATTTTGTGTGTTGTTACATCACTATGATATTTGGAGATTATTTTGGAGATATTTCCAAATTACTGCTGTGAATTAAACTTGAACCTAGTATGTGCACAGTTGATGTGCAGTCAAATTAAATTAAACTGCAGTGACATTTTTTTTGTACAGTGACAACTTGCTATAAATAATTAATTATAGTCGTCTTTAAGTCTTGAATGCATTAAAATCTCGATTGTGATTAAATTTTAAGGAATTTTTGTTGGCTATTTGTATGAAAATGCAAATCTGGTAATAATGACATTACAGAAAGTTTTGACTGAATACACAGCTTATTTTTCCTGTTCTTGCTTAAAGGTGCAAAAACAATATCTCTCCTTTTTAATTGCATTTCATACATTAAATGAGAAATGCACAGCAGCTTGTGCCACATCTCTGGGTTATGAAAACCACTGAATGTTACACAATAACATACAGATTTAAAAACACTTTAACAAATACAGATTATAAAGTTTGCCAATGTTTCCTGCTTGACTGACAGCTAATCAAAATAATAGTGATTAGATTTAAGTTGTTTATTGGAATAGCAATGAATCAACTGGCTAAACTGACAATCAGATTGCACGAACTATATTAAACAGGTGTTTTATAAATAAATGGGTTAAATGTAAGTTTCCCTCTCTGTTTAAACAGGGCTTGTCAGGAGCTCATGGTTCTAATCAAGCCAGAAGTATAATAGGAGCGGAGGATGAGGACTTTGAGAATGATCTGGACCAGGTGGGCCTCTTATTCCTTCTTAGTATACTGACATTTATAAGTTGATGCTCATTCCTTTGATGAGCAAATGCATTTTTGCAGATGGACCTGTTGAGACTGTCATTTTAATCTCCTATTCTCCTGGAATTTTTCAGACAGTGGATGATCAATGCAGTCATTTTAACAGTATCGAACTGCTGAAAAGCAAACCCACCCATCTGGCGGTCTTCCTCCATCACGTCATCCTCCAGTTTGACTGTGCTCCTCTGGTGAGAAAATGAGAAGTGCATGATGTGCCTGTTGTGATGTGTGGTACCATCATGTGTTGTTATTATTAAACACTAACAACAAACCGCAGTTTGTTGGTCTCTCTCTCTCTCTCTCTCTCTCTCTCTCTCTCTTTCTCTCTCTCTCTCTGTCTCTGTCTCAGCTGGCATGTGTTTATGTATTTATGTGTATGTATTTTTATTAGAATGATGCATGAATGCATGTGCCAGAGTACCTTTATTGTATATTATTGGCATTTGTTGACTACAATCCTTCTCTCGTGCTTGGTAAAACATTTACACTTTGTGTTTATAGGGAAAAAGTAGTAATCTATGACATAAACAAACATCTGGAACCCTTTTGCTGATGTGCTGTTCATATAATCTGTTCAATGTTTATTTTAATTACGCAACCTTCTAGTAGCGGTAAACGAACAAGGAAATTAATTTAGCTTTTTTGGAGTTTAAAATAGCATTAGGTTACAGGTTACCACATAAGTTCCAGTTTCCTGTGCCGTCCATGTTTGGTAATATTTACAGCGTATATATTATAGTGTGTGTGTGTGTGTATATGTATATGTGTGTGTGTATATATATATATATATATATATATATATATATATATATATATATATATATATATATATATATATATATATATATACACACTACCATTCAAAAGTTTTAGATCACTTGCAAGTTTTTGTTTAGTGATTTATTTTCTACATTCTACAACAATACTGGGGATTTCAAAACTATAAAATAATATGGAATTAGGTAATTACGTAACAACAACAAAAACAACAGTTAGTTATTTTAAGACACAGAGGTCAGCCTTTCTGTAATAGTTCTTGCAGGAACAGTATTGTCAAGTGCATTTGCAAAATCCGTCAAGCACCATAATGAAACTGGCTCTCATGAAATCCGTCCCAGGCGGGTGAGACCAAAACCTACCTCTGCTGCAGACGAGAAGTTCATTTAGAGTTATCAGCCTGAAAAATGACCAATTAACAGCACCTCAGATTAGAGGCGTTATGAAGTCTTTACAGAGCAGAAGTAGCAGAGACATCTCAATATCAACTGTTCAAAGGAGATTCATGCATTTTTTGGACTCCTTCAACATTCCTTTACAATGTAGAAAGAAAGAAAAATCAGGAACGATCATGGAGTTAGAAAGTGATCTAAAACTTTTGAACGGTAGTGTAAATTTTTATTTCTTTATTTTTATATTTAGCACATAAATGTGGTTTTAATTTGCTATGTTTAATACTAACGATTCTTTTGATAAGCGATTAGTTGTGCGATTATTATTATTGGATTAATCGATTAATCGGATAAAAGCTATATGCATCTTTAATTTGAAATTTTAGTTTTAATTTGCAATCCATTTGAAAACAGATTTGCTAGTTAACAAGTTAACTTTGTAGTGGACTATAAAAAAACTATAGAAATACAAAATGCTAATAGTCACAAATGTGGTTTTCAGCGAATGCAAATAACAGTACAACAATCACTAAATGTAATATTCTACAATTATTCACACCGAGTAATTTACGCTGATCTAAAGTAGCGCCATTTAACTAATCATTATTGCTCATGAGGTGATTGCGCAATGTGATGCTAGTGAGTAGCAAGTGAACAGATCTATAGCGTGACTGTCCCGAAGTTAGCAAACAGTTTAAACAAAAGCACGTAAACTACACAACTTTTACACGATTAAGAGATACAGTTGTTACTTACTCTGCTGATGTTTCGCCATCGGTAACACCAACATGTTTTCTTTTTAAGTGTTCGTGCATGATTGTGGTACTTCCGTGCCATGAAAGCTCGGTCTTGCATAGTGTAACGGCATGAATTTGAATGAATTTTATTATCGATAATTATCGATTTTATCGATTAGTTGTTGCAGCCCTAATGTTTGTTAATTCGTCAATTTATACAAGGTGTGCGAAAATATTGTATATTTTGTGTTTTATTGAAAGTGATGTATTCTGTTTCCAAATTGGCTGAATGAGAAGATATTTCAGAATCGAAGTAATGTTATTATCGCAGTATTGTGCATCACTGCAAACCCCAAACGCTGCCCAAAGTAGCATCATACTATAACTATGGCCTTAGACAGAGTGTGATGCCTCAAACAGACTGCATTATGTCACTATATTGACTATAATGTGGTGATGCTTGAGAGCTTATATTTAAGAAATTTGCAGTTTTAAGAATTGTAATTCTTGAGTCACACTGTGAAGCATGAGCATCTCTTCCTTTTTGCATGCTGCCAAGTGACCCTACTGAGGTACTGTTCCCTAACACAGCACACCCTAGTCTTCCCAGTAGGGCACATTTTATGTAAATCCTTTAAAACACCTTTCACTCAATTCTACTTTTTTTTGGTGCTATATCTACTAAAGGACGAATGTCTCTTGTATAATACTTGTTTTATTCTTCACTTAAAGCATGCACATGTCAGATAATTTATTCTGCCAGTGCTAAACCTGGTTCTAGTTAGAAATTTCTACAATATTTTATATGGTTATAATTAGAAATTTAAGACATGGCATGTCAGTTGATTATTATTCTCTTTGAAAGTCTGATTTTATGATGTGTAAAGTACACTCAGGGAACATCTGCTTTTCTGGTTGAACTCAACAGGTCAATATTTTCCCTTTTACCCCCTCCATCCTCCTTATTTTTCACATTGCTGGATTTGAATGAGTAAGGTTTTGAATAATATTAAATATTCTCAGGTTGCTGTACTAAATTCGTTCCAAAGCAAAATTAATTTGCAGGAGATTTGAACCGTTAATCAAAGCAGCTATGTAATATTTTATTCAGCTTTTGCATAAGAAATTCACGAAAAGTGTGTTCATTTATTAAAAAAAGATTAGTATCCTGTGAAAGCTTCTAACTTTGTGTCAGTTTGCGTAGAAGGAAATTCATAATACGGTGCTAATGAGAATAATTAATGTAACCCTCAGCTGATGGATTCAAAAAAGTTACTGGAAATTTCTGTGCAGATTATGTTGACAACTTTAATAAACATATTTATTTCAGCACGCACACAGACGTTTGTGACTGTGGTTTCATAGTAATGACTTTAAAAGAAAGCTTAAAAAAAAAAGTCTGAAGAAAATTAGTGTTAGTGACACCAATTATGGTGGAGGCCAAATTTTCATACAAGTGAAATTCAAGATTTTAATGACACTCAATTATTTTAGATAATTATCAAGTTAATAAGAATACAGTAGAACCTTGGATTGTGAGTAACTTGGTCTGCTAGCGTTTTGCAAGACGACCAAAATTTTTAAATAAATTTTAACTTGTTAAACGAGTGAGGTCCTGACATACAAGTAGTACGCATGCGCTTCGTCTGCCGAACGTCACGTGATCATGACTGAGCCAATGGTGGTTCTCTCTTTTGCACTGCAGCATTGTGGGTAATCGTCTCAGTGCGCGAGTGTCACTCTTATAGTCAACATCTGTGCGTGCGTGTACTGTTTATTATAACGTTGTGACCACGTTTGTGTGTACACGTGTAAAGCAAAAGCAAGTGTCATTAGAGAGATTCCTTTTTAAAGATCCAAGAGTCTCTCTCCGTCAGAAAGCAGTTATTCCTTTAGTGTATGTGCGCGCACGCACGAGAGTCAATAGAGAAGTTCCTTGTTATAGAAGTTTCCCGACAGAGCAGCGTTTCCGTTATTGTGTGTGAGAGTAATCCTACACAGAAGCCCCCCTCTTTTTCCTCCTCTCTCGTCATACTTCAGCTTCACATACACACACACACTTTACCGAAAATACTGCTCTGATTCTTTTCAAAGGTTTAAAGTGCAGGTTCATTTGTTTAATTTTTACTTTACATTTAGTTTTAATTATTTTCATATGAATATTTTTCGGCTGTGGGACAAATCATCTGTTTTTATTTCTTATGGGGAAATTTGCTTGGATATATGGGTGCTTTGATGTACAAGCTCGCTTCCAGAACGAATTATACTCGCAATCCGGTTGGATTTAACTGTAATTGGTTCCTTTATGCAATTAATTTACTATACAACAATCAATATTTAGTATGAAGTCCTTTATCCTTTAAAACCTGTTGGATCTATTTGGGCATCAGTCCTGTTTCATGCCAACAGTAAAGCATCTTGAGTCCATTCATTTGTGGGGTTGCTCCTTGGCCAAGGGACTAGGCTCACTCACAACTTTGCCTAAAAACACAGCCATGAAGAATAAAGAATGGTATAAAAACATCCTCAGAGAACATCCCGCTACCATTCAAGAACAGTTTGGTGATGAACAATGCCTTTCTCACAAATTCTGACAAACTCCAAGCATTGATTATGCAAGAATGGGTTGCAGTCATCAGGATGTGGCCCAGAAGTTGATTAACAGCATGCCAGGAAGAAGTGTGAACATTGCATAACTCCTTGCATAAACTTAAAGTAATTGTCAATAAAAAAAACCTTCGACACTTATTAAATACTTGTAATTATACTTAATACATAGTAATATCTGACAATTATTTTTTTATAAAAACACTGAAGCAGACTGTGAATAGTAATATTTGTGTCATCCTCAATTTTTGGCTACAGTGGTATGGTAAATTGTTAATTGTTGAAATAGCACTTTGATTATGATAACAGATTTATCTTTTTTATTATTATAATTTTTTTTAAATAAGTGTTACAAGTTTGTAATATGTACCATTTGTCTCTCCACTCACCCACAGTTGTGCTATCTGCATGCTGAACTCTTCAGGAACCTCAGTGCCAAAGAGACCAAGAAACACTTTGTGGACTTCTATAACAATTTTTTGGACAAAGGAGCCGTGAGTTAAAAAAAGAATGCATGCTGAAATCTCTGTGGACAATAGTGGAAATTTATACTCTTCTGTCATTTATTGTGTTTTGTCTATTTTTTATTTTATTTTTTTAACCTTATCTTTTGTTCAAATCCGTCGTGATCCATGTTTTTTATTTGGTCTTTTGAGCTAAAGGTATTTTCTTCTTTTCTCTAATGGATAACATCTCAATGAGAGAATGATTTCCTTGCTTTGTCTTTTGTACATTTTTTTGAACATTTTCTCAGCATGTGGGTTCTTAACTCTTGGTTTCGCTCGCAGAATTGGAAAATATCCTTCCATCAAATATATCCGGTCTTGCCAAGACCTGAGCTGAATTATTAACTAGTTGAACAGTTGGATGAAGTGTAAAGGAAGCCCAGAAGTTACAAAGCTTTTTTAGATGTCATTATCTTTTCATTACCTTTAAGAGCCTGGGTCTGAATTTTTCAGCCGGTGCAGGTGAAAGTGTGTATTGTCAGGAAATGTAACTCTGGAATGCTAGAAATTTGGAAAACTTTGGCTGGAATGTTTTTGGGCTGTAGGAGCATCTGGTGGTGCACTGCATTCCAGTGATGCCATAAAAATGCTATTTTCAACATGAGTATCTTTGTTCACTGCTTTGTTTTTCATAATCTTTTTCAGATTCTCAGAGTAGCAGTCCCATCTAATATAGCAAATGAGTTAGGTAAGCAGTAAGCTGACTATCACAAAATTATGCCATTGCATCTTGTTTATTCACTATTTTAACTTTGTCTTTGGAGAAGTCCTTTAAGATGCAGTTGTTATGCACGTCTTCAGAAATTAATCATAACACAAAACATTACTAAATCATAACGTTGTTTTAAGGTGTTTTTTGAGTTAATGCAAAAATTTGAAGTATTTATCCTTCACATCATTTGTAACATTGTTTTTAATTAATCTTTATTAAAGCGAAACACTTTAACACATTATTATTATTATTATTATTATTATTATTACCACCTTATTGGGATTGTATTTAATATTTTGGATGTAGTGTTAGAAAATATTTATTCATTGTGTTTTGATTATTTTTGTATAATGCAGACCGCACTCGTCCAGACCTCATCAGTGAGGAACAGCAGAAGCGATTTGCTCAGGAAATACAGAACATGCAAACCACGGAGGTCGTGAGGCAGCTTGAGGATTTCAGGTATGAGACGGATTGCACACTAGTGTCTTCTTTGATATATGATGTTGAGATGACTTATTGTGTATCTGCAGAATTTTCCTAGTCTGCTCAATTATTACCTCCATGTTTTAACTACAGTCATGATGAGGTGACCAATCATATACTGAAAATGTTCTAAGTTTAAAATGCATTTCATGTTAAACACCTAACCTATCTAATGTTATAGCTTTATGTATAGGTACTCAGCAATAACATTCACAGCAGATTAGCCCCATGTTAGAAGAATGTTTGAAGAATTAGACAAAGATTAAATGCTAGATGATGGCATTGGCACGACGACAGAATATTTGACAAAATATCCAAAATGCACAGTGCAGAGTAGAGGTTGTTTACCCTCATGATCACGTGTCTGAGTGTGAGAGCTCCAGCTCATTAGCTTTGTCCAGCATCACATTGCATATCGCTACCCAGAATAAGATCAGAATTGTATGTCAGATTGTCACAAGTGAAGAACCATCTATCTCCAGGCAGTTTTTTAATGATAGTTTAGAAATTTTATTTAATAATTTGTTGATTTAATCCCCACATGATGATTACTAAGACTCCAGTTACAAGAAAAGTATTCATACCCATAAATCAGTTTGTTTTAACTTAAATATAAAGGTAATTTGATTTCAAATCAAGCGTGTGTGGAATATTTTAGTTTTTTTTACTATATGCGAGTACAGAATTATGATGAACTATATACAAACCTACTTTATATACAGGACCTCACGGTTTGGATTGGACCTTATAATAGTTACTGATAGTTTTCAGCGTAATTAACTTGCCCAAATTCTATTTGTTTCCTTAAATATGTGGATTTCACCGGTCATTCCCCTTGGCAATCTGTATTGCAAATATTAATGTCAATTTCTTGTATGGTTGAGCAATACTAAGAAAACCCATGTTTACCCAAAACGAGAACAGCAAAATATGTATAATATACAGCCTATACCCACTTAGCAAGCTGGGTCAGAGCGCAGGTTCAGCCAGGATACAACTGGCCGATGCAACAATACTGAACTGTTTAAGCCGCCCCTGCCCTAATATCTTGAATTAGAGTTTTTGATTGAACAGATACAGATAATTTAATTAGCTGTAACATCAGGTTTTGTCATGTACTTTTAATGCTCCACGTTGATTCTGGCTTACTATACTGTTTAACTCGACTTTCTTCTGTATCCAACCATGTAACCTGTTAGGCGGAAGAGGATGATGGGAATGACCCCCAACGAACAGGAGTTAATTGAGGTGGAGAGTCACTATCCAACAGACCGTGTTCCCAGAGAAATGAAGGAGAAGGCAGTGGCTGAGAGACTTCTAGAGAAGTTGACTGAAACCAAGTAAGTTTGTACAATTTAAATTGTTTGAAATGATAGTTAATGGCATTAAATGTATACATTAATGTACCATGAGAATAGTGCCATGACTAATTTTATGGATTAGGATCTACCGAAATAACCATCAGGATTGCAGCTATTTTGGAGAACACTGGTCTGCCATCGTATAGACATGTGAAGCACTCCAGTCCAGAAAGAGACAGCAAAAATCCAACTTTACCAACCTTATGTAGAGAGTGCACACAAAAAATTTAATCTTAGGTTTTCACTAAGATATTTGAGTAACACATTGAGTTTTGCTAAATCAGAGCATAACAATGCATATAGTCCAAATTCGATCATAGCACACACACCCTTCTAAAAGATCACATAAGATGGTATGGACTGTATAATCTGATTGTTAGCCAGAAAGCACTTTTCACCAGACATCTATTTTAATTTGTCATCTTTTATAAGCTAGGAAAAATTGCTCTAAAGGGACTTCAGCACCAGCGGGTTGATCCCCCGCTGCCAGATACAGCCAGGTACTTGGCTTTTACAGCATTGTTGTAGAAGTAGGCAGCTCATCTCTTTCAGCAAGGTTGTAAAAGATTTTTGGGCCAGCACAGAGACACCATAGTGCAGAACCATAATTGTGATTTTTTTTTCTTTTTTTTTTCCCCCATTTAAAAAACACCCAATAGTTTAGTTTGCAAGAACTCTCTCTATAAAAGTCAACTAAAAGCATTTCTAATATTTTAGGATTAAGAAGAGTGCGAGATTGTGTCAGTTTATGCATGTATTGCTAATTGCAAACACTAAGGTTATTCTATAGTAATGCATACTCAACAGTGTATACATATCCAAACTTGTTAGAGAAGTGGGGTCGGAGTCCAAGCTCAGCCCCTAATTTAGAGAGAGTTAAGGGCCTTGCTCAAGCCAACCTTCTAATCAGTAACCCTAATCAGTGTCTTAATCGTTGCGCTACCATCGGCCTGTTTTCAAAGTAGTTGTGTAATATCCACATGGACAACATTTTCCCTTTTATTCTCCTTATACTCAAAGTCTTGGAGTCTTGGAATGTAGAGGCTGTGACAGAAACTGGAAGATAAAAAAACATCCTATTTTTAATCAATCTTCTAATTATTGTTAACGTTATTTGAAAAACATTCAATTTGACACTTTGTATATACAGTGGTGTGAAAAACTATTTGCCCCCCTCCTGATTTCTTATTCTTTTGCATGTTTGTCAGACAAAATGTTTCTGATCATCAAACACATTTGACTATTAGTCAAAGATAACACAAGTAAACACAAAATGCAGTTTTTAAATGAGGGGTTTTATTATTTAGGGAGAAAAAAAATCCAAACCTACATGGCCTTGTGTGAAAAAGTAATTGCCCCCTTAACCTAATAACTGGTTGGGCCACCCTTAGCAGCAATAACTGCAATCAAGCGTTTGCGATAACTTGCAACGAGTCTTTTACAGCGCTCTGGAGGAATTTTGGCCCACTCATCTTTGCAGAATTATTGTAATTCAGCTTTATTTGAGGGTTTTCTAGCATGAACCGTCTTTTTAAGGTCATGCCACAACATCTCAATAGGATTCAGGTCAGGACTTTGACTAGGCCACTCCAAAGTCTTCATTTTTTTTTCAGCCATTCAGAGGCGTTCAGATTTGCTGGTGTGTTTTGGGTCATTGTCCTGCTGCAGCACCCAAGATCGCTTCAGCTTGAGTTGACGAAGAGATGGCCGGACATTCTCCTTCAGGATTTTTTGGTAGACAGTAGAATTCATGGTTCCATCTATCACAGCAAGCCTTCCAGGTCCTGAAGCAGCAAAACAACCCCAGACCATCACACTACCACCACCATATTTTATTGTTGGTATGATGTTCTTTTTCTGAAATGCTGTGTTACTTTTACGCCAGATGTAACGGGACACGCACCTTCCAAAAAGTTCAACTTTTGTCTCATCGGTCCACAAGGTATTTTCCCAAAAGTCTTGGCAATCATTGAGATGTTTTTTAGCAAAATTGAGACGAGCCTTAATGTTCTTTTTGCTTAAAAGTGGTTTGCGCCTTGTAAATCTGCCATGCAGGCCGTTTTTGCCCAGTCTCTTTCTTATGGTGGAGTCGTGAACACTGACCTTAATTGAGGCAAGTGAGGCCTGCAGTTCTTTAGATGTTGTCCTGGGGTCTTTTGTGGCCTCTCGGATGAGTTGTCTCTGCGCTCTTGGGGTAATTTTGGTCGGCCGGCCACTCCTGGGAAGGTTCACCACTGTTCCATGTTTTTGCCATTTGTGGATAATGGCTCTCACTGTGGTTCGCTGGAGTCCCAAAGCTTTAGAAATGGCTTTATAACCTTTACCAGACTGATAGATCTCAATTACTTTTGTTCTCATTTGTTCCTGAATTTCTTTGGATCTTGGCATGATGTCTAGCTTTTGAGGTGCTTTTGGTCTACTTCTCTGTGTCAGGTAGCTCCTATTTAAGTGATTTCTTGATTGAAACAGGTGTGGCAGTAATCAGGCCTGGGGGTGACTACAGAAATTCAACTCAGGTGTGATAAACCACAGTTAAGTTATTTTTTAACAAGGGGGGCAATCACTTTTTCACACAGGACCATGTAGATTTGGAGTTTTTTTTCTCCATTAATAACGTAAACCTTCATTTAAAAACTGCATTTTGTGTTCAATTATGTTATCTTTGACTAATAGTTAACAGTTTTTGATGAGCAGAAACATTTAAGTGTGACAAACATGCAAAAGAATAAGAAATCAAGAAGGGGGCAAATAGTTTTTCACACCACTGTATTTGTGTTTAATTTTCTTAGGTCAAATTGTCCTTATTTTTTCTTCTAGACAAGAATAAAAAAAAGTTTAAATTTAACCATTTTTGGCTGAAGTATCTTTGTAGAATTTATAATAAATTTACTTCACTGATGATAAATATGTGCTTGTCTAATGGTTGCTAAGTCAAGCACACAGTGATGGATTTCGCTTCATTCCAATGAACTCAAGCAATCCTACACATGTTCAACTGACAGCATGTGCCATTGTGGAAATAATTACGATGATAAAGATGCTCCTTTTTGTCACATGCACCTGTTCCCCCTGGAACAGATAAGGTTTATTGCCTTGCTCAAGGTTCAGACAATGGACAGCTTGGTGGTGCTGGGGCTTGAACTCCTGACCTTCCTATCAGTAACCTATAGCCTTAACCATTTGAACCATCACTGCACCAGGGGTGGGGTTTCAGGGCAATATCAATTAATTGCAAAAGAGCCAAAACAAACAGATCAGTTCTCTCATCATCCATTGTATCTGGGAGAGAAATACTGAAAAATGTTTTGCTAATGGAGAAAGACTGACAGGGAAGCATTGGAAATAAATGGAAGAGGAAGAGGTAGAGAGCTGATGAAGTCAGCAGTGACACGTTGGCAGGAAGTTATTTGTTCCTGGCTGTCTGCCAGAGTGATGGAAAGGGTAAGCTAAGGATATCCAGACTGCAAGACAAGGCTGTTAAAAGAGCCTGGAGTGGTTTACTGAGGAACAGCATCTCAAAACACCTCACAATAAACAGCTTTATCTAAAGGCCAATGCAGTTGTTTGACAGAGTCAGTGAAACAGCCTGCTAACAACGAAACAGTATATTAAAATAGTAACGAGAGTATTGCGGCACTAACAAATAATTTGTTATTATAGGGCTACATTCACATTACCAGCCTGTAATGCTTCAGTTACTATTTTTTACCCTAATGTGAGATTATTCAGATTTGATCAGACACTGACAGATTGGAATTCATGTCACTCATGGATGTCAGTCAGCACCGGCATCATGGGGATTTCACAGCAGCATTAGCAGTAGCTGTTAAAATAGCTGTCTGATGTTCTTCCTTTTTCTGGACTTGGTCGCACAAGCTCATGATGTGTTTTAACCCAGATGGCACCAGTAAAAACGTATCGATGTGAACATGGGTGCAGTTTCAGAGGACAGATAAATCCACATTAGAGTCAGATAAAAGTCCGTTGTAAATTTGAATGTGAACTGCCATGATATGCAAATCCAACCCGACCAAAAAAATATTTATTGATAAATGTGGGTTTTAATGTAAAGAACGCAGTTTGGGATGCGGCCCTGTTGTTCAAAACTTTAAGAACATAATTATGCTGATTTCCATTGCCTTCTCAGTATTACAGTAATACAATGAGAATATAAAGTCAGTAGATATGATTGAGCAGTTAGCTAGATGTCTATGTAAATGCTGAATGTAGAACAGGACATTCACTGTCTGGCCAAGTCACCATTTCAGAAGGCTCAAATTATTGGGCTGCATCAAGCACAGAAAAACTATTTTAAGTTACTAGAACTGGATTAAGAACTAAACAGCTGTGGCCAGGTTTGCTAGTGAACTTGTCATTTGTTTTAATTGCAGCCCTGCGATTGTTCCAGATGAAGATAAATGGTAAGATGCCTTGCTTTCATATTATGATAATGTTTTTTTTATATAAGTCACAGTCATTTTTACGTTACATTTAGGCATTTGGCAGACACTCTTACAAAAAATACTTTGAAGTTTCCCCTCACTGGATAGATACTGTACTTACATTACATTGGGTTAATAGAAGAAGAATATTAAATTATTTGTCACATGTGCTTTTTACAGCACAGTGAAATTTCTTCTTCGCATATCCCAATTAGGAAACTGGGGTCAGAGCGCAGGGTCAGCCAGCTTACAGCGCCCCTGGAGCAGATAGGGTGGCGATGCTGGGGTTCGAACCCCCCGACCTTCCGATCAGTAACCCACAGCCTTAACCAACTGAGCCACCACTAACTAACTAAGTGCCATCAGTCAAACACAGTTGGAAAGGGGGAGGGAGGGATTAGTCCAAGTATTAAAAAAAAAAAACAGATACTTCTTGAGTCTAATCTGATTGTCAAAGACTCCACTGTAGGGACATCTAGGCTACGTTTACACTGCAGGTCTCGATGCTTAATTCCGATTTGTTGCCTATATCTGATTTTTTTTGACCGTCTGTTTACATGTTCTTTTAACTATGACTCATCCAATTCACGTGTTTACACTCGCCATACCATCTGAAACATCGCGCATACTTAAAGGGAGGTTCTTGCGCTACACACTAGCCAAGAAAGATGAAGGTGAAATATGCTTAACGCTATCTCTGCTATATATGCAAATTTCGCGCACCATGGTTTTAAAAAAAAACTGCATAATTGCAGCCTGCACATATGCTTCATTCATCAAATACTGATTTAATGTTATAAAGCCCAAATATGCATTAACACAAGGCAAGTGTGTGTTGGAAAAGGAAAAGAACAACGCCCCCCCCCCCCCCATATCACCTGCGATGTTGTAATTCAACACGCGCTTCCACCGGAGAATAACATTACGTCATTAAACCGCGAAGAAGTCGCAGTTTTAATGACGTACAGAACACAACGCCTCAGGAAATCCGATCTGTCTGTTTACACGACAATCACATTAGCACATATCTGATTTATATCCGATTTATTTCCACATATGAAGGAGGCCTGAAACCGATCTCGAAATATCGGAATGCATGCGTTTTTTTCCTGTTTACACGGACATAGAACATATCCGATATGTGTCACATATGAGCAAAAAATCGGAATTGGGTCACATTAACCTGGCAGTGTAAACGTAGCCCTAGAGGAAGTTCGTTCCACCACCTAGGTGCCAGAACAGAAAAGAGTCTTTTCTCTTTTTTTTGTATGAATATGTTTGTTGAATGTTGTGATCTTATAAATGTTAAGTTCCAAATTGTAACACTGTTTTGTGTTTTCATTGTTGTGGTATTTAAAATCTATGAAATAAAAAAAAGCTTATGTATTTATTTATTTATGGTAGATCATGCAGCATTTTAACAACTCTTTCCATTCTCCAACACGTTTGCAGGTTCATTACCAATCATCAAACCCTTCCCTTTACTATACAAACATTCTCTTCTCTATACTTCTTCTCATAGTTCCGCCATCTTCACCGCAGTGGCTGTCTACATGAAACATCTGGGAGTAAAGAGCAGACCACCAGACAGCAAGAAGGGCAAAGGATTTTTCAGGAGAAAGGTACAAGGATTCAAAGTCACCACAAGCTTTTCTAGCAGGGAAACCTCTAACTCAAAAATTATAACATGATTGTGTAAATGTTTACATGATTGTTTAAATCTGTTTGAGACATCAGAGACCAGTAAACTGTCGTTATATATTTTACTTCTGAGATTTATTGAACTGTAGATTGAAATCTATATTTAATTATTGAACAAGTTATTTTATACATACAGTACCAGACAAATGTTTGGTCATACCTTCTTATTCATAGTTTTTTTTTATGTTAATACAGACAACATTGAAATTATGACAGAACAAATATGGACATGTGTCAACACACATGTGTTAAATAACCCAGAATATTTTTTAGCTTTTTTTGATTCTTCAAAGTTGTTGTTTTGATGACAGCTTTGCACAGTCTTGGCATTCTCTCAGTCAGCCTCATGAATTAGTTACCTGAATAGCTTTGGCTATTACAGCAATCAAACACTTCCTATAATTGCTGGCCAGCTTTTTGCATATCTCCACTGGTATTTTTGCCCATTCATCTTTAGTGATGAGGTCCAACTCTTTCAGGTTGGAGGGTCTTCATGCAATCACCCTGATCTTTAGCTCCCTCCACAGATTCTCAATTGGATTTAAGTCAGGACTCTGGCAAGGCCACTGCAAAACGTTTTTGGCTGCTAACTATTTTTTCACCATTTTTGCTATTTGTTTGGGAGAGAGAGAGAGAAATCTCATCAGTGGACATTTTATCATGCTAAAATGTCCACTGGTTCCCAAGGACAAGTTTCTCTGCAGACTGCCTTATGTTGTTGTTGAGAATTTTGTATTGTTCCTTTTTCATGGTGCCATTTACTGTGATTAGGGTTCCTGGTTCACCGGCTGAAAAACACCCCTAAAACAATAGGTTCCCACCACCATGTTTGACAGTGAGGATGGTGTTCTTAGAGTTGAAGGCATCTAATTTTTTACGCCAAATGAAGGCTTCATCATTGTGACCAAACAATTACATTTTTCTTCTTACCTCTTTTATATATATATATTCACACACGCGCACACAGTGTGCAAAATGTGTGTATATATAGCAAGTCTTGGTTTGCGAGCACAGAGGATCATGTTTTGACGGCGAGCATCACATGATCACAACTGAGCCAATGTTTTTTCTCTCACTTGTGTGCGCGTATAAAGCAAAAGAAGGTCTCATTAGAGAGCGTAACGATGCATTTTCTCTCTCCCTCGGTCGTGTGTGCGCGCACAATTTGACACCGTGCCCCTTCACCCACATACACTCTCGCCCCCCACCATCTTTCAGCTTCAGACACACACACACACTCTGTCTGCTCTGTACAGAAACACTGCTGTCGCGATTTTACTTTACAGCAGTGATTACGTTAGTATGCGCTCACCCGAGTGTCATTAGCGATGTTCCTTGCTAATTTTCAGACAAAACAGTCTTTCCGTTATTGTGTGCGTGTGTGAAATTGAAATAAGAGAGGAGAAAGGTTTACTGTGTAAGATGAGAAGGGGAGGGGCTGATTCCTCCTCTTACTTCACACACAAACACAAGCTGTCATCAAAGTGAAATGTAGCTACACTGTTCATTAATACTGAAGACATCCAAACTACGAAAGAACACGTATGGAATCATGCAGTAAATGGGGAAAAAAAAGTATTAAACCAACCAAATGTTTTATATATTAGATTGTCCAGTAGTGAAAATAATTTTTAAAAATGTGTCCAAACTTTTGACTGGAATGGTATATTGTATGTGTGTATGAGAGATGTTTTGTTTTTGTATTGACCTGCTGGCGCAACCCCGGATTGGAGCAGCCGAAAGAAGAAAAGTTTCAAAGGAAGGAAGAAAAGTCGAAGGTGCTCAGTATCTTAAGGATCGTAGGCAACAGTACGTATCTACCCACTTCTTCTTTACTCGACTAGAACTTATTAGTTTTGCATAGATTGGAGAATTTCTTGATTGTGCAAATTCTGTGAAGTGCAGAAATTGTAGGATTTAAGAACTTTGTACTGTGACTCATTTACTAAGCATTTGTTGTGTCTATAATGTAAATGCCATATTTGATGTGTTCTAAATATTATGAGCTCACACCTGTAAAACCCATTTTGAATGCAATCAGTTTTTATATGGCTGATCTGACTCGTGACCTACATGTATGAAATGAAACGAAACCCTACTGAGGTCTAAAATGGAAACGGTGCCTTAACCTGTTGAGCTTCTGCAAACCTCTTATAAATACTTGAGCCTGTCCATGTTGTGCAGAGATGTCTCTGCTTAAACGGAATTCTATTTAGACTTGTAGCAGCAGATATTTGCTGCTTTAAGATATCTGTATATAGCATACACACCATTATGAAGTTGCAAGACTTACAGGAACATGTTTGTTGCAACGTTTTCCCCTTGCAGATGAGGTCAGAATGAAAGTGGACAATGAAGGTACACCGGTTTGATCGCTTTGCGTAGTCAATCCTTCTCTTTCATAGTCTGCCCGTTACTAATCAAAATTTTAAATCAATGCACGTTTGCATGTTATAAATTAAGCACACAATCATGGTGTTTGGGTTGTTTTGTGTGTATACCTGTAACTGAAATGAAAGACATTAGCAGCTTCAGGTTTATGTAAGACATAAATAATGCATGTAAGTACAAGTACACTACTGTATAAACCTTTGATTTTTACTGGGAGAAGGACTAACACTTATCTATGTATCTGATTCAATCTCATATCCTTTTAAGCCTTCTTAAGCACTTTCCCTTCATACTAAAACTAAGGGGATTGCCTTACACACACATACACACACCTGCACGTAACACATGCTGAAAAAAGAAATGATACATTTCCTTTTTTATTATTATTAATTAAGGCAATTACTATATTTTCTGCTGTGGTTGAATTAGATGTTAACTATTTCTCTTGTTTCTATTCATATCTCAGGTGATAAGGAGAGGAATAACGAACGAAGGAATACTGCAAGCACCATGGGACATCGGGGTTCCAATGCAGATGGTGGTGCAGTACCCATATTGGGTCGAAAATCTCTCATGCCAGGGTCTAACACTCCTCAAGGCACAGAGATCAGTGAGGTGCCAGACAGGAACATTATTATTACCCCCAGCCCTGAAAATACCCAGCCTGAGATGGGTAAGGAGTTTGTTTACCTTCAAATAAGTGAAATTTAAAGGAAAAAAGCAGCTATTTTATGGTGTGGAAGACATTTGACTGGATTGGTTTCGGTCCATGTAAGGCTGATTTTTAGTTGTAATTACACAAAGATGGGTCCCCATGGTCATCTGACATTTTTGTGCATCTTCAGCTGTTGACATGTCTGTACAGTGCAATACAGTACCAGTATAATCCGTATAGGCAGTAATGCATATTTAAGTAATATTCCATACTGTTATTGAGCAGTAACACTACTGCTGCTCTTCCTGTTTGGTAAGTGAGTGAATTTTTTTTATCCTACAAAATGGTGTGTTTTTGTGTAGTATGCTTTTTAGTAAATTTTTTTTTTTTTTTTTTTTTTTTGGACAAAGGTTTTTGATTTGTGACCAAATGACAACAATCAGTGCAAAGGCAAACAGATGTAAAAATAAACAGAGCTTATCAGTGTGTTCAACATCACTATGCATGAAATCACTAAGAAGCATCTAAACCAGATGTTTTGGCTTTATGAAGAGAGGATTCTTGAAGCTTCTCTGAGTTTTCCGTGGTCAGGGTGACCCACGATGTGCGGCAGCTTGCCGACATCTGGACCTAAGGCATTTTTTCACCTGTAGGTCTGCCATAGGTCTACCATACATTTCCATATGGCTATTCAGAATTTGATAGTGCTGAATCACCTGCTTTTTTGTGGTCCATGTATCCATTGACGTTATTGTGCCCACTACATACAGTACGCTACTGACCCGGTTTGGGATCGCGGTAAAGTTAGTTTGATATTCGCATATTCGCATCTCCGAATTCAATAGCTGCGTAAATAAACCCGCAAATAAGATACCCACATATATTTCCTCTCTACATTGTCTTTAAGCTACATCCGCCTTAAATTATACATGTTTAAAAGCATATACACCATTACTCTCTACGGTGCAACGAATGATTTAGGAATGTCACACATCTGTTTACCCATCTGTATATTTCTGTTAATGTCCTGAAACGTTTAACTGTGATCTGTGAACCTGAAGGCTCCAAGAAATGTATTTACTAGCATTTATGTTCTTGTTTCTTCCACAGGTCAGCCCAGCAGTCGTTCAGACCACCAGTCTGTATCAGATAGTGGAGACTTATCTTCAGCGAGCCCCAGTCACAGCATATCTGTCTGGGAGCCTACATCTGTAATCGACATCCCTGTAGAAGAGATCGTTGAAAAGGACAGGTAGTGTCAGATTAACAGTAAAACTGAGCCTCTTAGTACAGAAATAAAGGAACAGTTCAGATGCTTTTGAGTCTGTCTTAAAATTTCTGGTGCACATAAGTACATCTTGGTTGTTATAAGACGTACCACAGCATTTTGTTTCTGCTTTGCACACCGACTATGAAGTCTGTCACTTGAATCGCAGGTATAATGTGAGTAATCAGGACCAATTTACATAACCCACATTCAGTGCAAAAATGTTTTGCAAAGTTCAGCTGAGACTCGTATGAAGCGTCTGCAGTTCCACTTAGATGAAATGAGTATGGTATGGTATGTTTCATAGTTATGGTGTATTTGGTACAGATTTAACTCTTTTTTTTCTGCGTAACAAGCCATATGGCTAATTTGAACTTGACAAACTTCATGGTTGGTGTATAGAGTATATCTATTTAAATATAAAATGTATTTATATATTGTATGTTTGTGTGTGTGTGTATGTCTCTATATATATATATATATATATATATATATATATATATATATACACACACACATATACACAAACCGGATTCCAAAAAAGTTGGGACACTAAACAAATTGTGGATAAAAACTGAATGCAATGATGTGGAGATGGCAAATGTCAATATTTTATTCAGAATAGAACATAAATCACGGAACAAAAGTTTAAACTGAGAAAATTTATCATTTTAAGGGAAACTGTTCAATCGTCTTGGGCCTTCTTTGTCGCACCTTCCTCTTTATGATGCGCCAAATGTTCTCTATAGGGGAAAGATCTGGACTGCAGACGCAGCCATGATGTTGTGATTGATGCAGGATGTGGTCTGGCATTATCTTGTTGAAAAATGCAGAGTCTTCCCTGAAAGAGATGACGTCTGGACGGGAGCATATGTTCTAGAACCTGAATATATTTTTCTGCATTGATGGTGCCTTTCCAGACATGCAAGCTGCCCATGCCACACGCACTCATGCAACCCCATACCATCAGAGATGCAGGCTTCTGAACTGAGCGTTGATAACAACTTGGGTTGTCCTTGTCCTCTTTGGTCCGGATGACATGGCGTCCCACATTTCCAACAAGAACTTCGAATCGTGACTCGTCTGACCACAGAACAGTCTTCCATTTTGCCACACTCCATTTTAAATGATCCCTGGCCCAATGAAAATGCCTATGCTTGTGGATCTTGCTTGGTGCATCCAGTATGGTTTTACGCCCTTGATCCTTACGCACAGAGATTGTTCCAGATTCTCTGAATCTTCGGATGATATTATGCACAGTTGATGATGATAACTGCAAAGTCTTTGCAATTTTTCACTGGGTAACACCTTTCTGATATTGCTCCACTATCTTTCTGCGCAACATTGTGGGAATTGGTGATCCTCTACCCATCTTGGCTTCTGAGAGACACTGCCACTCTGAGAAGCTCTTTTTATACCCAATCATGTTGCCAATTAACCTAATTACTGTTAATTGGTCTTCCAGCTCTTCATTATGCTCAAATCTACTTTTTCCAGACTCTTATTGCTACTTGTCCCAACTTTTTTGGGATTTGTTGACACCGTGAAATTTGGAATCAACATATTTTTCCTTTAAAATGATACATTTTCTCGGATTAAACTTGATGTCATCTATGTTCTATTCTGAATAAAATATTGACATTTGCCATCTCCACATTATAGCATTCAGTTTTTATTCACAATTTTAGTGTCCCAACTTTTTTGGAATCCGGTTCCTGTGTATGTATGTGTGTGTGTGTGTGTGTGTGTGTATATATATTAGGGCTGGGCGATAAAATATGTATTGCGATAGACACGTGATCGATATCAATAAAAAATGTGCTCGATAAACCGTTCGGTAATTTTTATTCTTTAAAACGTCTTTTTATGTCCTGTCCGGGGCGTCCTGGCGGGTTTCATAAATTCACGAAAATGTCAGTTTTTTCATAGGGTACTACTTTTTTGTGCGACATAATTACCGGGAGGCTGCCTCTATAAGGCCTAACTGCTAGTCTTCTGGTCCGCCTCTGGTTGCCTATGACAGTTGCATTAACAGGCACTCGCTCTCTGGTAACCTAGCAATGTAGGGAGTGATACACTATCAGCCAACCATGTAACAGTATGGTTGCGCAATATCGTTGTCTCGTGCTGGTCTGCTGGATTCCTCTTCTACTTTGCATTATTTTATTACACTTTATTAAGTGTTTCTTACATATTCTTTCATTTTGCACCTTAA
Organism: Channallabes apus; assembly: GCA_030522415.1. Classification (NCBI taxonomy): domain Eukaryota; kingdom Metazoa; phylum Chordata; class Actinopteri; order Siluriformes; family Clariidae; genus Channallabes; species Channallabes apus. Next base: position 3,629,055 of record CM060115.1, read on the forward strand.
ATGTTAAGAGATAATTAAGTGTTCATTGTGACTTTAGACTTATGTTTACATTTTAATTATTTGAGTTTTCCATGGTTGTTGACATTTCTGTCTCAATAACTAAGGGGACTATGATCAGAGGAAGGTTAAGTTTAAAATAAAAATGTTTAAATGCAATATATTTTTCTCCTGGTCCCTATTTTAATTGGGTCACAAAAAATATCAATTTTTTATCAATAAAAATTGATATCGACCGATATGAAACACTGATATCGTGATACAGTTTTCAGCCATATTGCCCAGCCCTCATATTATTATTATTTTATTATAATTTTATATATATATATATATATTTTTTTTTTTTTACATATATATATATATATATATATATATATATATATATATATATATATATATATATATAATATCCAGTACTATATATTCATATTATATGCTGTACCAATTTTGTTATACATGTTTATCATATCTGCATAATGATGTACAAAAGCATTCAGTATTCCCATATATAACTTAAACATTTATTAATAAGTAAATAAAATTAGGAGAATATATGCATGGCTGTAAAGAAAAATAATATAGTACAACACAGACCAGTTTAGATGGAAACAAAAAACCTAATGTACGCTCCTGGAATTTGCATAAAAATTGAAAGGAGCGAGTGTGACAAAGTTACCAGAAGAACTCATATTCAAGCTCAGTAAAACCTAACAACTATTTTACTTATAGTACTGTGCAAAAGTCTTGGACACATACAAAAATATGGCATAAGCAAAATATGCTTTTGAAAACATTTCTGCATAAAAGAAACCTCTATAAAGAGCAATAAAGAGTAATAAAATAAACAGTCAATATTTGGAGTGAAAACTCATTGCTTAAAATCAGTAGTTTATCAGTAGGCACAGATTTGTGCAGTTTTATAAGAAAACAGTTGTTCGGTTTTACTGAGCTTGTGGAGAATGAGTTCTTCTGAATAGGAAGAGATTAGTTAACACACGCTGTATAAAGTATTGGACTGTGCTGTGACCAAGGGAGATCAGTTAAACACCATCACCCCCTGAGTCCCTGCTGTGTGCTCTTCGTTGCTGCCGCTGCTGCCAGTGCTATCTATGCTCGTCGTTGACCAAGCCGTTGTCTCCCTCATATGCATACACTCATATGCATACATGCTTACCTTCCTTCTTTACCACAAATTCCTTTTCATTCTGTCCTTTATCTCCACATTTCATGTCCTTCTTTTACTTTTCTTACTTGATATTGACATTTTTATATGGCCGCTTACAGTACCGAGAGCATTTGTTTGTCTTTTTCCTTTGTAGCAAGTGTCTTCAGTTTCTTCATAGAGAGAAAGGAATATACTATGGCTTTAAGCTTTTTTGTTTGTTTGCTTTTTTGCTTATATTTGTGGTTGAACAGCTTTGTCGAAAATGCAGAAGACTTTAGACTGTATTTACTGAGCGCATCTTCACCTGGTGAGCACACACGGTTAAATTTTACTGCGCTGTCTTTGTAAAGTCTTTGTCTCGTTCATCCTCTCGCCCTGTTTGTTTGCAGTTGCTTCGTCGAAGTCTGTTCCGCTTTGCTGTCGTGTAGGTTGTTGTCCAGTTTGTGCCGGAAGTTTTGGTTCTGTTATTGCAGAGCTTGTGCTGGCATTTTTGGTTCCATTTTTCCTTGAGATTGTGGTGGCTCTTTACAGTGGTCATGTGTGAGTAAGGCTTTGATGATGTATTGATTGATTGATTGATTGATTGATTGGAATATTGTCCGTGAGAATTGTTTCTGCTTGTCCTGTATTTTACAGACGGAAGACAAGGTGGGTCTTCATGACAGAGACATGGATATTCTGCCAGCTTCAGACTGCTACTGATTCCACACTCATATTCATACCACACACAGAACAGCATATGTCATACCCCACACGTCTGTAATGGTAGAAAATGACTCACATGATGTTTCTGTTAAAACAGTTTCAAAAGTATGCTTAAATTTAATTCTCTTTAACTACAGTCCTCACATTGCAAAGGGCAACATTTGCTGAATTTAATGACTTTTTAAATCTTCTCATATTGAAACATTTAGCATTTTAACTATTGAACATGTTTTTTTTAACCCCTATAGGTTCTATTGTAGTTACTGCAAGCAATCCTTTGACTTTGTTTGTTGTGACGTTGTAGCTGAGGTCAAATGGAATAATTGGAGCGGCGTTTTGTGTGTGCTCAAACTTAATTGACTACACCTAATATTTCCTGACTCGAGAGTTGTATTGGCTAAATCATATCTGTTGCTCATTCTACAAAGAAGTTATATATTCAGTGTTATGATCTGTAACAGGCATACTCAACAAAGCAGCAGGTTGTTGAGGTGCAATAGTTGGATTGCTGTTCTGAACTGATTTTCTGTTATTATTTATGATTTCTCTTCCCATTTTCTCTTCCTGTAATCTTTCTAATTTTAATGGTGCATATTTTCACATCCTTCTCTCATCTTCAAAATTTCCCACCTTCAATGTCTTGCTGTTTTCCCCCCTTCTCACATCTTTACTTCGTCATACTTTTTTTCCTCTCTCCTTCCCCTCTCCACATTTCTAACTGGTATGTATTCAGGAGTGTGCGCCGTAGTGAGAGTCTGTGTGTGGAACGCTGTACTCGTCGAGGTGGTTCTACTCGGGCAAAACAGTCTCGCTCCCGTAGTGACGTGGACCTTCAGGCAACTTCCATTTCCACTTCCACTTCCCAGCCCCCTTCACCTTTTTCCAAGCACCCCACGTTGTAAGATTGCATGAAAACACAAATTAACATAAAAACACAAACACTCAGATTTAATAAAAAGGCTATGAAATGTATACACCGATCAGCCACATTAAATTGATTATCAATTACATATGACAGGATTATGGGCATCAAAGGCTTATTTATGCCTGTGAATAGCAAAGACTAACCTATGGGATTTGGTTTGATCTTGCAGAAAAGCATATCAAACTGCTGAAAAAATGGTTCATGCTGGCCATGATAGAAAAGGTATCCAGTGCACCCAGTCCAATCACGCATGTGTTGATTCATGGAGGCCTCACTTATCAACTTGCAGCATTTAATGCTAATGTCCTGGTGCCAGACACCACAGCACACCATCAGAGGTCTTGTTGAGTCCATGCCTTGAGGGGTCAGAGCTGTTTTTGTGGTATAAGGGGAACCTACGCAATGTTTGGCATAATGTTTTACGGTTTTTATTTTATGGCTGATCGGTGTATATACATGCATACTCATACAGCTCAGCTCACATCATGTATTCTAACACCCATAAACTAATATGCATGTACTGAACATGAAGCAAAGATACACTAAAGCATTCCATAAACAACATGGGAGGAAGATGCACAGCAGGGATTCAGTAACTCATGCTGTTAAACAGAAGAAAACAGCTCTGAACTATTTGAAATTTTTACCAAATAATCACGATTATGATTCAACAAACTATGAGAACATGGATTGGAGTGAATACCGTAGTTGTGAACCTTTAAGTGAACCTTTTTGTCTATTTCTCCCTAACATTTTGCTTTCACTGGCTCTAGTATGGATACACCATTGGTGCCACCTGATGGCTCTCTTATAGCCTGTCCTGCTGGACCCTTAGCTCAGCAAGAAGAAGTAGAGCCACGTCTTCTGGAGTTAGAGCAAGATCCTCCCAACTGGAGAGAGCTTGCTCCCAGTGAGGTTCTGAGTAAACTCACTAAGAAAGAGACTAAGAGGCAGGAAGTCATCAATGGTAAGTGGATTGGTGTCCCCCATTTACAATGTAAATGGATTGAGGGTGGTGATGAAGGCAGAAACTAGCCTTCTACTAACTGCTATTGTGGAAGAATTTAATGCTTACTAGAGATGGGTGGGGGAGGAATCGATTCAGTGATGTATCACGTTTATTTTGTGTGGCAATTCATGTATTGTCAAACTGACTCCACTTTTTTAAGTTAATACAGTATGTATGAGGCAGTAAAATGTTGCAGTTCCTCTGTGATCCTACAGGTGGTGCTCTAAACAATTCACACATTGGCAGTCAGGACAGGAGCGAATTATTTAATTTTGCTTAGAATTGTAATGAAAGCTGGACAAAACATATAATATTCAATTTGGATATTTATACTATCTTGATACTTACAGAATTGCAGTACGATGCCGTTGAATTGGCACCAAAGTACCGTGATAATATTGTATCACGTAGTCCCTAATGCTACCATACAAATAAAGTTTTCTATGCAGTTATATTTTGGTATAAACCTCAATCTGGTATATTTATTTTATAGATTAATTAATTTTTCTTGACTAATTACTTTATGCTAGGTTGAGGAGAATCTGAAGCCTGTTTTAGACTTGGCACATTTTGAATATTTTACAATTAACCACACACAAATACTCAAAAATACTTGGTGTTTTGAACACTCCAGTATTACCTGACAATCATTTGTTTGGCCCTCCCACTTCCCCAAGCTTTATCTTTTGGCTCTCATCTCCACACAGTTTTCCTGCTGTTTTGAATCTTTATCCTCACTTTCTGGCAAGGTGATTAAATTGACAATATTTAATATTTGTATTTTATTTAACATATATGTAACCAGGAAAGACCTCACTGAGATTAGAGTTCAGTTTGCATAGTGCAAAATTACGCTTTTATAATATAATAGGTTTCATATCGATAAGTGTAACTGCATGTTACACTATTGTTCCTAGGTTGTTTATCCCTCACGTTTGTGCTGCTTTTGCTTCTAACTCTTTTGACATAATGACACTGCTCCAACTCTGTTATGTTTGCGAGAGCCCATGTGGTGGGCAAAGTACACAAATCCTGTACTTGAGTAAAGTCAAAATATTTCCTAAGTAACTGTAGACATCCTCCATTTAAATTTCAACTTGAGTAATGTACAGATGTACTCCAGTATCAAAAGTAGTGCACTGTATTAGCCCTAAAGTCATAGTTAAAGTACATAAATCTCCAAATCTCCCTCTCCCCCCATTCATTTCCAGCTATAACAGTGCTGTTTGGTCAATGTCTGCAGTCATCTCTGCTGCACATTAGGAACGCAAATTACGCACTTGCATATAATAGTCTGCAGGTGGCGATATTACTGCTTTGAGTATTAGAATACATAACATTTTATGGTTGCACAATGTAACACAATTGCGAAGTACACATCTTGGTTGTAGGATGCAGTGTAGTTAAAGTATCCACTGACAAACCCACATAAGTAATGTAAAGATTTTGTACTTTTTCTTTAAATTCTGTATTTGAGGCCACACCTCTGATAATGCTTGCACACAAAAGGTTATCAATGCACTTTACCTGTTTTTTTGTTTGTTCATTTTTTTTGTAACATTCTTTTTTTTTTTTTTTCTCCATTGAAATATTTGGTGGATGTTTGCCTATTTTGGCTTTTTCTGTCTGCAAGTTACAGTGGATAAACGGATGATAGCAAACTATAGCAAATGGTACCAGAGTGTTTATCTGAAACTGACCTGAAAGATTAAACACTGTGAGGCAGTTCCTTATTTCACCCACACCACAGAGTTTACATATCCGGTATGTCAGTAACATGTGGTTCAGTGATTAGCATTCCTGCCTTCTAAACAGCTGATCTGCATTTTATTGAAAAATAATTATACAGAATGATTATGTAAGTCGTTAAGGATTAAACATGAAAGAAATTACTCTTGTTGCTAGTGTGGAATCGCACTTTATCTGCAAACTTAGTATATAATCTCATATAATGTTTTAGGGTTAGACAAGTAATTTACGAGGAGTTTAGATAAGTTTTAGAGTCCCTGTTTTGTGCATTCATCACATGGCACCAGCTGTGCGCACACACTCGTATTGATTCACTCCTAAGGCAGTTTATTTTAGCCAGTTTTCCTACCTGCATGTTTTTTAGACAGTTAGAGGAGACTGACAGAACATTAGCAGAAAACCTGAATCTGTAAAGCAATCTGCTCCTTCAACATACCAATATACCATTTTGTACTTAAATGTATTTGTCTAGGCTGATAGTCTAATAACAGTATAAATTATCTCATTAAGAGGCCGTTTGAAAATATTTATCTATCTCTCAAAATTTCACACGGAGAAAAAAAAAAAGCATTAACTACTGTATTATTAACAAACTCTACATAAATTCCATACTTCACATATATTGCCTGTCATAGACTGCAGCCTTTTGCGAATAAAGTCCATATTGTGATTTCGATATTTATGCAATTAAGTCCATTTAAAATCCCATTATAACTCGTTTGTGAGTTTCACATTTGCAGTCCAGTGGTTAAAAATCTGCCAATTCCTGTCTCTAATTTTCTGTCCTATTATCCCTACAGAATTGTTTGCGACGGAGCATGCCCACGTGCGCATGCTGAGTGTACTACATACAGTGTTTTCTCGTCCAATGGCAAGAGATGCGATTATGGATTCTACTGAGCTAGACACAATCTTCCCTAGTTTGGATGAGATTATAGAAATGCACTGTGAGTCCTCTTTTGGATAACCATGTATTAATGTTTGTATAGACAAATGTCCATGCTATCTAAATGTATTGGAAATTATTCTTTCAGATGCTTTCTATGAGAATCTGAAGAAGGTACGTCAAGATGACGACTTTGTGGTTAAAGATATTAGCACTCCGCTCCTCAACAGAGTGAGTACCGGCATTTCCATCATATATAATATGTCATTTAGACACTTTATTATTGTACGATTATATGTTCTGGTGAGTAGTAAGTATTTGTAATGCAGACACATTTTAGTGGTTTGAGTTATAAAACGCTGGCATAAGACAATGTATATACTCTCTCACAGTTTAATGGCTCAGAGGGTGAATGGTTCCAGAAGCTCACAGCTCGTTTCTGCAGTCGTCAGTCATGGACTCTGGTTCAACTCAAGAACAGGCAGAAGAAAGACCCCCGCTTCAATGCCTTTATACTGGTATACAGTACATGCAAACACATGGACATATCAATAATATCCAGCCAGTATGGTGAAATGTTGAAACTTTAGTTTTATTTAATATCAGAATTATTATAAGAGGTTCTGTAAGCTGCTAAATAGAATTGAGTAGAATTAGTCTGCTCTTTGAATATTATTATATTATTAATATAAAATATTATTACTGCTACTACTATTGCTCCTGCTCTCTTTTTATCGATTATGGGGTAAATTACTTTTATTAAACTGAGTAAGTTGATTTAAGACTGATTTATTGGACTAATGTTTTTAGGAGTAAATGCATTTCATCCCCACTAAAGTGGTATACATAAACACCAATAATACACAAATATTCTCTTGTGTGTATGTTTTAGGAAGCTGAGAGTAAGCCTCAGTGCAGAAGATTACAGCTCAAGGACATCATCCCCATCGAGATGCAGAGATTAACAAAGTACCCACTGCTGTTGGAGAACATTGCCAAGAGCACAGGTGTTTGTTTGTTTTTTAATATGGCTGTTCATTGGGGTGTAGAATGCAACCCCGGGGGGGCGCAATCAAGTGTCTTCTTGTGCCAGTCCCAAGTCTGGATAAATGCAGAGGGTTGTGTCAGGAAGGTCATCCGACATAAAACATTTGTCAAATCAGTGATGCGAATCACAAATATACAGTCGTGGCAAAAAGTTTTGAGAATTACATAAATATTGGAAATTGGAAAAGTTGCTGCTTAAGTTTTTATAATAGCAATTTGCATATATTGCAGAATGTTAGGAAGAGTGATCAGATGAATTGCATAGTCCTTCTTTGCCATGAAAATTAACTTAATCCCAAAAAAAAACCTTTCCACTGCATTTCATTGCTGTCATTAAAGGACCTGCTGAGATCATTTCAGTAATCGTCTCAGGTGAGAATGTTGACGAGCACAAGGCTGGAGATCATTATATCAGTCTGATTGGGTTAGAATGGCAGACTTGACATGTTAAAAGGAGGGTGATGCTTGAAATCATTGTTCTTCCATTGTTAACCATGGTGACCTGCAAAGAAATGCGTGCAGCCATCGTTGCGTTGCATAAAAATGGCTTCACAGGCAAGGATATTGTGGCTCCTAAGATCAACAATTTATAGGATCATCAAGAACTTCAAGGAAAGAGGTTCAGTTCTTGTTAAGAAGGCTTCAGGGAGTCCAAGAAACTCCAGCAAGCGCCAGGATCGTCTCCTAAAGAGCATTCAGCTGCGGGATCGCAGTGCCACCAGTGCAGAGCTTGTTCAGCAATGGTAGCAGGCAGGTGTGAGCGCATCTGTACGCACAGTGAGGCGAAGACTTTTGAAAGATGGCCTGGTGTCAAGAAGGGCAGTAAAGAAGCCACTTCTCTCCAAAAAAAACATCAGGGACAGATTGATCTTCTGCAGAAAGTATGGTGAATGGACTGCTGAGCACCGTGGAGAGCACACGATGGAGCACCGTGCCATAAGGCAAAAGTGATAACTAAGTGGCTCGGGGACCAAAACTTTGAAATTTTTGGGTCCATGGCCTGGAAACTCCCCAGATCTTAATCCCACTGAGAACTTGTGGTCAATCCTCAAGAGGCGGGTGGACAAACAAAAACCCATTAATTCTGACCAACTCCAAGAAGTGATTATGAAAGAATGGGTTGCTATCAGTCAGGATTTGGCCCAGAAGTTGATTGAGAGCCCAGTCGAATTGCAGAGGTCCTGAAAAAGAAGGGCCAACACTGCAAATACTGACTCTTTGCATAAATGTCATGTAATTGTGGATAAAAGCCTTTGAAACGTATGAAGTGCTTGTAATTATATTTCAGTATATCACAGAAACAACTGAAACAAAGATCTAAAAGCAGTTTAGCAGCAAACTTTGTGAAAACAAATATTTGTGTCATTTCAAAACTTTTGGCCACGACTGTAATTCCCATACCGGATCGTTAACAACGACCGCCACTGGTGCTGTTGTCCTACAGGGTGCTGGTGGAAATTGGGCAACTGTTGGTCGAAGAAGGAGAGGAGGAAGCCGTGTTCTAAAGCAGAGAGAGAAGAGGAAAGGCAAGAGTTTAGGAGTGATAGTAGGGACTTTGAATGTTGGGACCATGACGGGGAAGGCAAGAGAGTTGGTTGATATGATGCAGAGAAGAAAGGTGGATATGCTGTGTGTCCAGGAGACCAGGTGGAAAGGTACTGTAGAAAGGCTAGAAGCTTAGGAGCAGGTTTCAAATGGTTTTTACCATGGTGTGGATAGGAAAGGAAATGGAGTAGGAGTTATTCTGAAAGAGGAGTTTGTAAGGAATGTTCTAGAGGGTGATGAGTCTAAATCTGGAAATTGAAGGGATAATGTTCAATAATGTTAGTGGTTCTGTCCGACAGGTAGGATGTGAGTTAGAAGAGAAGGAGACATTCTGGAGTGAGTTAGATGAAGTGATGCAGAGCATCCCCAGAGGTGAGAGAGTGGTGATTGGTGCAGACTTCAATGGACATGTTGGGGAACGGTACAGAGGTGATGAAAATGTGATGGGAAGGTTTGGTCTTCAGGACAGGAATGTAGGACAGATGGTGGTGGACTTTGCAAAGAGGATGGAAATGGCAGTAGTAAATACTTTCTTCCAGAAGAGGCAGGAACATAGGGTGACATAAGAGTGGAGGCAGAAGCATTCAGATGGACTACATCTTGTGTCGACGTTGTAATCTGAAAGACATCAGTGACTGCAAGGTGTTGGTAGGGGAGATTGTAGCCAGACAACACAGAATGGTGGCGTGTAAAATAACCCTGGTGGTGAGGAAGGTGAAGAGGACAAAGTGGTGGAAGCTGAGAAAGGAAGAATGTTGTGTAGTCTTCAGTTGAGACAGGCTATGGTGGTCAGGAGGTGCTTTCAGTCGACTGGACAACTACAGCCAATGTGATCAGGGACACAGGTAGGAGGGTACAGAGGTATAAAGCTAATGAGCCATACAATGAAGCTGTGGGAAAGAGTAGTGGAAGCTAGGTTATGGGCAGAGGTGAGCATTTGTGAGCAGCAATATGGTTTTATGCCTAGAAAGAGTATATCAGATGCAGTATTTGCTTTGAGGATGCTGGTAGAGAAGTACAGAGAAGGAAATAGAGTTGCATTGTGTCTTTGTAGATTTAGAGAAAGCTTACAACAGGGTGCCGAGAGAGGAGCTGTGGTGTTGAATGAGGAAGTCTGGAGTGGCAGAGAAGTGTTAGAGTGGTGCAGGGCATGTATGAGAGTTGTAAGACAGTGGTGAGATGTGCTGTAGGTGTGACAGAAGAGTTCAAGGTGGAGGTGGGTCTGCATCAAGGATCGGCTCTAAGCCCCTTTTTGTTTGCTTTGGTGATGGACAGGATGATAGATGACAGACAGGAATCTCCATGGACTATGATGTTTGCAGATGACAGTGTGCTTTGTAGCGAGAGCAGGTAACAGGTGGAGGAAAATTTGGAGAGGTGGAGGTATGCTGGAGGTGACTAATGAAGGTTAGCCGCAGCAAGACGGAATGCATGTGTGTTAATGAGAGGGACCCAAGAGGAACAGTGAGGATACAGGGAGCAGAGGTAAAAAAAAAAAAAAGGTGCAGGATTTTAAGTACTTAGGATCAACGTCCAGAGCAACAGAGAGTGTGGAAAGGAGGTGAAGAGGCGGGTACAGGCAGGTTGGAATGGATGGAGAAAAGTATCAGGTGTGTTGTGCGATAAAAGAGTACCAGCGAGAATGAAAGGAAAGGTTTACAAGACAGTGGTGAGACCAGCGATGCTCAACGGCTTAGAGACACTGGCACTGAAGAAAAGACAGGAGACAGAGCTAGAGGTAGCAGCCCTGAAGATGTTGAGGTTCTCTTTGGGAGTGACAAGGATGGATAGGATCAAGAATGAGTTTTTTAGAGGGGGCAACCCATGTTAGATGTTTTGGAGATAAAGTCAGAGAGGCCAGATTGAGGTGGTTTGGACATGTTCAGAGGAGAGATGGTGAATATATCGGTAGAAGAATGCTGAGGTTGGAACTGCCAGGCAGGAGGTCTAGAGGAAGACCAAAGAGGAGATTTCTGGATTCAGTGAGAGAGGACATGAAGTTAGTTAGTGTGAGAGAAGAGGATGCAGAGGATAGGGTTAGATGGAGGCAGATGATTCGCTGTAGCGACCACTGAAAGGGAACAGCCGAAAGACAAAGAAGAGTTCATTGGGGTGTAACAGTACGATAAAGTCACTATGGTTCGGTATGTACCATGGTTTCGAAATTATGGTTTGGTATGTTTTTGGTATAGTGAAGTGTTAAAAAAATATATATATATGAATTTGAATTTTCTTTATATTTATTATGAATTTACTTTATAGTAAAAATAATGGTTCTTTTAAATAAAGGATATCTGAAGGATATGTGTTAACAATTATTATTAACATTTGCTACTGGTGATGCTGGTGTTACTATTTTTGCACAAATTGGTGAACTGTTGTTCTTTACAGAGTATATAGGGATCATGTCTTTATTTCATAATATGAAATACCACAACCAAAAAAAATGTCAACTTGATGTTATCCTAAACCCTAGGATCCTAAAATTCCTGCCTCTCTCCTTCCTCTTTAAGAGAGTGATGTCATCACATAGCTGCACTCAGCATCAGAAATAAACTTCTTATCTTTAAATGAGTAAATGAGTTACAGTGTATATACAGTCCCGATCAAAAGTTTAAGACCACTTGAAAGAGGGCAAATAAAACATATTTTGCATAGTTGGATCTTAACAAGGTTCCAAGTAGAGCTTCAACATGCAACAAGAAGAAATGGGAGTGAGACAAACAATTTTTTGAGCATGCAATTTAATGAAAACAACGAATAAATTGAAACAGGCTGATCAAAAGTTTAGGACCACACCTCCAAAAAAAAAAATGTAAACCCCCCCCCCCCAAAACAGAAATCAAACTTCCAAACATGAACTCAGTACTGAGTAGCTCCACTGTTATTGTTGATCACTTCAAAAATTGAAGTTAGGTGAGTGGGAACATTTCTCCAAGTGGTAAAGACGGCCGCACGAAGGGCATCTAATGTCTGGAACTGTTGTCCATTTTTGTAAACTTCCCTTGCCATCCATCCCCAAAGGTTCTCAATTGGATTTAGATCAGGGGAACACGCAGGATGGGCCAAAAGAGTAATTGACGCCGCTGCACTTCCTGAAGCTCCATTGTTCCACTGAAGGAAAAAGCTCCCCAGACCATTATGGCGCCCCCTCCACTGTGGCGCGTGGAAAACATCTCCGGTGGGATCTGCTTGTCATGCCAGTAACGTTGAAAACCATCAGGACCATCAAGGTTAAACTTTTTCTCATCAGAGAATAAAACTTTCTTCCACCTTTGAATGTCCCATGTTTGGAGCTCTCTTGCAAAGTCCAAATGAGCAATTCTGTGGCGACGAGGTCTTTGAAGACGTTTTTTTGTTTTTGAAGCCCTTCAGTCTCAGATGCCGTCTGATGGTTATGGGGCTGCAGTCAGCACCAGTAACTGCCTTAATTTGGGTCGAGGACGGACTTGACGGACAGTGTCTTGACGGACAGCCAATTGGATCCTCCGGCTCAGTGCTGGTGAAATTTTTTTGGGTCTTCCACTTGACTTTTTTGTTCCATAACCCACAGGATCATTTAAGAAATTCCAAATGACTGTCTTACTGAGTCCCACTTCAGCAGCGATGGCGCGCTGTGAGAGTCCCTGCTTACGCAGTTCAACAACCGACCACGTTCAAAAAGGGAGAGTTTTTTTGCCTTTTCCATCAGAACGTGTGACTACCTGACAGAAAATGACAATGAATGCACATCTTTGCACAGATTTGGCCTTTTAAAGGCATTTGGTCCTAAAATTTTGATCAGCTGTAAAACAGCCTGTTTCAGTTTAATCGTTATTTTCTATTAATTGAATGCTCAAAAAATGTGTGGTCTCACTCCCATTTCTTCTTGTTGCATGTTGAAGCTCTGCTTGGAACCTCTACTTAAGTAAAAGTACAAAAGAACTCTCCTTCAAATTTACATAAACGTAATAAAAAAAGTACTGAACTTGTATTGGCTCACACTGGTTGATTTCTCTTTCTCAGATAACAATGGTTGCCATTGAATGACTTGTATGCAACTATTTTCTTCTTACAGAGGATTATCAAGAGAAAGAAAATATCCAACAGGCTGCTGAATGCTGTCGTAAAATCCTCAACCATGTAAACGAGGAGGTGAAACACATGGAAAATCTTCTGGTAGGCAACTTTTTTTTTTTTTTTTTTTTTTTAAGCAAAATATTTATATCAATTTAATAAAATGGTAATAATAATTGTAAAAAATATGTTGGATGTGGATGTTGAAGGTGGGTAGCTGTGGCTGACCACCCTAGCTCTTAAATCAATGTGGCACTGAACAGTCAACTGTTTCATAAAGTGCACACTACTGTAACAGTTTACCACAGCAATATTGTTTCATACAGTAGATTAACGTACACTGCAAAAACGCTTTTAAGCTTTAAATGACAATTTATTTTTATGTCTTAGGTCTTGGCTACTGACTTTTTAATGTAATTTTATCATGACCGTTGATTCAGAAATGGCCCATATAATTACATTTTCATAAAACTGGAATCTTTAGTCTTAACCCATTAGTAACAATCATTCGACCCATGGGCCCAGCCAAGTGCTGTCAAACTTTTTTTTTGTGTGTTATTTGAGATTTGTGTTATTCCACCAGGTGGCAAAATTGAGCTATAAAAGCAGATCTATAACCTTTATAACTGAAATATGTGCAATGGTGCATATTTGCAAAGTTCCAGAAGAAGCAATTTAGGAATATTTGTTTGAGTAAATTGTTTGAATGACGGTCTGTTTATCTGTTCAGTCTGTGTGCATTGAAAATATAAATTTCTGGTATAAAGTTATCATATTCCATTGTTTTATTTCTGTTAAACAATTTTAATCTTGGATTAAGTTCAGTTCAGCTTTTAGACCCCTGCGCCATAATCCCACAAAATCTTTTTCTTTTTTTATTCCAGTATGTCACCATAATCTTAATTCATGATTTATAATCTTCTTTTCTTCCCTTACAAGACTCTGAAAGACTACCAGCGCAGGTTGGACACTTCAGGGCTGAAGCCCAGCATGGAGCTTTACACCGAGTATAGGGTAAGAGGTCGTCTCATTACTCGCTGTACTCAGTTAGCATCATGTAACAGTAGAAATGTTTTAGAAAAGGTTTTAAGCGATTAGTCTCTCTTTCAGTCCTTGGACATGACAACAAGATCTATGATTTACGAGGGGTCACTTACATGGAGGGTGACTAAGGAAAAAGCTCTAGGTAACTTTTGCTCTTTAAGTCTGAGTGGTATTTGCAACACACCTATCAGTGTAGTAGTTTCACATGATTAATTGCCATTCTTAAAAGGTTTTTGGCCTGATAATGTTGACGTGTATGTTTGCATTTGTCCAGATGTACAGGGTGTGTTGCTGGGAGACCTGTTGGTCCTTCTTCAGAAACAAGATGATAAAATGCTTTTGAAATGCCAAAGCAAGAGTAACATTGCTGCACAGGAGGGCAAACAAATGCTCAGCCCCATCATAAAGCTGGAGTCGGCTTTCCTCCGAGAAGTGGCCACAGGTAAGTGTGTGTGTGAGAGAGAGAGACCCTCTGCATGTTTCATATGGTTTAGAACAGGGGTACTCAAATATAAATTTGAAAGGTCCACTTACCAAATTTCTATTCATTCCAAGGTCCGGAAAAACGACAGTCCAATTTCAAATAGAGAACTACAAAAAAAAGTCAAACCCAAAATTTTCGAACATTTACCCAAAAATGACATGGTAGTCCTTTTAGTGTTAAAGGTGACATCATCTTTGTGCTACTAGTTGTTTGAACTTGGGCATAAAAGGTGTTAGGGCCAGGCGGAGGCACTGATTTAAATGTTCATTGGTGATGGAGCAGCGATATGTGTTTTTCACCCCATGCTCATAGTTCAAACGACAGATTCATAGCAGTACGTTGAGGAAAACATTGTGAGAATTTGAAGGGTCATTTCCTGCAGGACAGGAACACCTGCTGCAGTAACCATCTGTGTCCAGAAGGTGACCACTTTTGATTGCTAGATTAAGCACATTGGTTTTCTGTTTGCCACGGGGAGCACGAATGCATATTTTTCTGTCCACTCATTCTTAAATTCGCTGTTTTCAAAATCAACTTCTATCAATGGCCAACTTTGAGCACACCATTAGGATATTAAGGACATATTATAATAAACAGAATGAGTAGCTCACCTCTTATATCTTCCAGTCTGAGTTGTTCGTTCTTTTAAATCTACGGCATCGCATAGCGTCTATGGGAGTCACGTGACAAAGGAACGAACAATTCGGGACTCGTTGAGAACCGTTCAATTCTGCTTCCTGTACATAGCCTATGGAGGTTTTGCGATGATTTGCGCATGCGCGTCCAATAGAAAATGAACGAATCACTCTCTGAGACGACTCGTTCATCTTAGTCACGCTAAAGATTAATTCAAAAAGAACGAATCGTTCATGAACAACCCATCAGCAGAAGACTCAAAGATATATTGCGCGGAAACACAGTTGCGCACTTCATTGAGAACTCATTTGGATTATGATTAAATTAGCATGTTTGTTTTGCCATCGGTCCAGATTTAACCGTATTTGGGTCCGGATGCGGACCGGAGTCCGCCTATTGAGTACCACGGGTTTAGAAGGTGGATTTGTGAGAAAAAGTCACAAGATTACTTTTTTTTCCCCCCAGATCGTAAAGCTTTCTATGTTATCTTCACTTGGGAGAGCGGAGCACAGATCTACGAACTTGTGGCACAATCTGTTGCTGAAAGGAAAATGTGAGGTTTACAAAGGAGCATAAGCCATCAGAAAAATCAGCAGTGATTTAAATAGTGATCTGTACCGTAAGTTGTTGTTTTGAGCCTGAACTTTGTCTTGTAGATGGACAGACTTGATCAAGTCATCATCAGAGGAGTTGAAAAAGAGTGGCGGTTATACACTGGACAGGGTGAGGCATGGAAGCATGCCAAGTGGCAGCTCTGCACTGCCGTATAGTACCTCGTGAGTGTCTTATATGTTCTTTAAATGTATGTCTGAAAATGTAATATAATAACCTACAGTTTCATTGATGTCTATTGACTTTAATGATATCTCCATCTATTTTATTGTCTGTTTGATACTAAAGATGTAGTTAAATGTGTGTTTTTGAGCCTATAATACATTTTTTATATTGAAATGGGTTATTGTCTTCTTTGCCAATCAAACACGGTAATGAGAATTTGCTCCTGTTTCATTTATCCTACAGTCTACCATTTAACTGTGGTGTGTTGTTTACGGTCATGTAAATGATTCTTGGCTTTGACTTACTAATCGCTAGTCGCGTTTATTAAGTAGATTTCAGTTACACACTTGTAAGCATGTATTTAAAAATGGGGTCATCGTTGTGATGAAACAAAGGTATACTGTATGTTAACTCAATCTCGGCCAGATATACCTGTGAAAACCCCATTAAAATTTGTTCAGGAGATTTTAAGTGATGCCTGCATAGACAGACAGACCATCCAAAAACCATCTTGATGTGGTCTATTTCTCATCTTACATCCCTCAAATGATTTTTTCGCAAAATATCTTCAATGTACAGACATGCCAACTTTACAGTTTTATTATATGTATAGATAATGATCAAGTTAAACATAGTAAATAAGTAAAACCAGGATCTGATGAAGAATTCTTTTTGTCTCTCGCCCCCTCTCTTATACATGCATACACAACCACACTGACTCATTTCTCTTTCTTAGAATGAACCCCCCTCTTAGCCCTACTGACAATGGACCAGACCTACTGAAAAGCTCTGCAGGTAAAAAGTCATGCTCATTTGTCACTAAGGGTAAATTTTTGTTTGTAGGTGGAGCTTGAAATCAAAAGTTCTTATTAATGTTAAATTCCTTCTAACACATGATTAAGTGGAAAAGAACATCACTTTACGGATGAAAGGCATTGTGCAGGAATAAAAGATTATTATTTTTTTAGCCATGCAGATTGGTGCATTGGACATGAGGTTTTCCACAATTGTCTCAGCGCAAGCACTCGCACCAAAAAGCTGAGCCTTAGACCAGTGTTTTAAAGAGGAGTACTATGTATAAAATTTAAGATATTGCACTGTTGTGATTGTGATGCATCTTTCAATTCAATAGGTCAATACAAGGACAGCCTTAGCGAAGATAAGTTCAGACACTCTCACTCCGTACTGATTGACTTCTTAGCTTCCAATGGGTTTGACCCACTCGCTTACAGTAATGCCCCTCCAGAGCGGTCAGGCACAGTGGCTTTGGATGAAGGTCAGTAGTCTTTCCATTGTTTTATCATGACAAATCATATGTATAAATCAATGTAACATTATATTTCCTTGGTATATAGTAACATCCTTGAAGACACTGTTAGTCAGAAGTACCAGTCTGTCCCAGAATGAACAGAGTGGAGCAGAGCCCGGGAATCAGGATAACAATGAATCACAAGGTATTAATCTTATATTACACATAAACACCCGTAGGTCTCTTGGTTCATAAAGCATATTCCGTTCCATATTTTACATACATAACATAGATGTGGTGAGTAGTGTTGTCATGCTTTCTTTTATTAGAAGAGCACAACATGGAGTTGCACGAGGAAAAGGCTCAAGGAGGCGAGCACAAAGAGGTAATTGCTCCTCTAGTGCTTTCACAGGAGCAAATAGAGGATGTCAGCAGAAAACTGGAGACTCTGGAAGAGCAAGTGAAGAAACTACAGGTTAGAACGTTTTGACAGATTGCTGAATTTGATTCTATTAATAAAGCTAATGAGACCATGTGTGTCAATTACTTTACCACCGAATTTAAATGGTAAAGAGCTGTACATGGAAAGTAAAATAATTGGATAAAAATACAGATTTGCCAGCCTTTATGTATTTTGTGTAGGAGTAACGTTGGAATAGACTGGTATGAATTAATACTCAGAAATACACCAAAAGTATATAATATATCTCAATTAAAAAAAGCAGGTCAGGCAATTGATGTGACCCTGCAATAACTGACATGTTGTTTTCCTAGAATCGAAAGAAACAAAGGGTTCAGGTAGAGTTTTTCCAGGTGCCTGATGGTTAATGTATAAGCCCTTGGGTGATTTCTAGAGTGCTAGAAAT
Source organism: Channallabes apus (assembly GCA_030522415.1). NCBI lineage: Eukaryota > Metazoa > Chordata > Actinopteri > Siluriformes > Clariidae > Channallabes > Channallabes apus. The sequence continues at coordinate 3,647,195 of CM060115.1, forward strand.
ACTATTACTCATCATTTTGCCAGAGTTCTTCGCTTTTAACAAGACATAAGTTTTGCCCGTTCTTTTTTTGCAAAATAGCTCAAGCTCCGTCAGATTGGATGCGAGGCGTCTGTAAACAGCAATTTACAAGTCTTAATCACAAATTCTTGATTGGATTTAGGTCTGGACTTGGCCATTCAAACACATGCATATGCTTTTTTCATAACCTATGCCTGCTTTAAACTTTCACAACTTTATCCCTGACCTGTCTGGTGTGTTGCTTGGGCTTCATGATGCTGTTTGTTCTCTAAAGAAAAACCTCTGAGCGCTTCACAGCTGTATTTGTACTGAGATTAAATGACACACAGGTGAACTCTATTTAATAATTTGGTGAATTACGAATGCAGTTGGTTCCACTGGTTTAATTGGGGGCATCAGAGTAAAAGGATCACGACATTCATTCAGATTTTTATTAGTTATTTTGTTTTTTTATTCTATTTCTCTCACTTCAAAATTATGTACCACTTTGTGTTGGTCTACCACATAAAATCCCAATAAAATACATCTGTGTTTGTGGTTGTAACATGACAAAATGTGGACAAGTTAAAGAGATATTAATACTTTTGCAAGGCACTGTATATACAATACATACATCACAAGTATAATTAAAGTATAATGGTGTATTTACAGAATGTGCAGGAGGAGTATCACAGGCTACAGGAAACCCTGGCTAAGTTCATTATTCAAAGAGGCAACTACAATTGATCATTCCAGCTTGCTGTTCACCAGGTACTTCTACTACTGCTATAACACTGGAATTGTACGTTACACCTTAGTTGCTATTCTAATGTCCATCTTGCTATTCTCAAGTGTTTTGTGTTTAAGTAATTTTGCAATTTGAATGAATAAATTTTGAAATGGTCGATTGCTATGCACGTTATGTAATCCAGTCAAAGTTCTGTACAAGCCTAAAGTGGGGTTTAATGCCAGCCTTATAACAACATTGAGGAGTGTTTGAGTGTCCAATCAGCACATTTAACCCTTTATCACTGCTAATTTTTAGTGTTTATAAAAGTTTAAACCTATTTCCTGTCTAAGGCAAAATGGATCCCAATATTCAGCACTATGTCTGAAAAATGAGGGGTTACATATGCTTTATATTATTTCTATAGAATTATAATTGTAACCAATAGACAAACTATTTAGGCTCTCAGACAAATTAAATAGTTTTTCAATAGCTTTCCTCATGTTTGTCATACTAAAATTTTATACATTTTAATTAATGAAATACATGTGCCTGTGTGCTATAATATATGCGTACTATAATATACCCCTTTATTCCGTGTATACTGTGGAAACATTATTTGTATAGCGCTTTTAACAATTGACAAGCTGCTTATCACAAAGCAGCTTTACACAATCAAAATAATTTATTTAAGTTTGTATAAATCGTGAATGTTTATGAATCAAAATGATAAGATTGTCCTTGATGAGCAAGCCGAGACTGAACATTGAGTGGAACCTGATTCAACAGGGAACCCATCCTCATTTGGGTGATAACAGATAACAGGGATTGATCTGGATTCATACTGTGCGTTAGGAGGCTGGAAGTGTTTAAGGTAATATGGAGTCCCGTTCGTTATTGGAGGCTCAGGTAGACTGTAGGAATCTCCGGTCCTGAACTATCGAGTGACTGCAGTCACAAGTCCTCAGAGAAGACAAACACGGTCTGTGGCTTCAGAGCAATTGTGAAATTTCAAATGCTGAATACCCACATTCACCAATCTCAGATGGATCCCCAATCTCTGGAACAATTGTCCGCCAACAAGGTCTCCAGGGCCATAAAGAAAATTAAGGCATCGAAAGCGCCAGGGCCAAGTGAACTGCCAGTAGATCTCTGGAAATTGTGGAAAATTAAATAGATCCACAATAGTCTGATGGTTAAAGTACTTTTGCATTGCCATTTTGTTGTCGAGGCAAGCCACTCCTATTGGGACAGCTAGCATTATCTCACCCATTTTCAAGAATAAAGATGACCATGATGAAATGCTCTAACTATTGTCCTAGTGCTCACTACATCCCTAACAACTGACATTTCTCTCCAAGACCGTATTGCCAATGACATGATCTGATGACAAATTGGGGCTCATGCAAATCCAAGACAAAATGAATAAGAACCACCCAATTTGGTACGGCCACATATTGCAAGCATGAGAACGCATGGCTGTTTAACCACCCAGATTAATATCCTTCTAACTAAGCCTCCTAACACAGCATTATTGCAGATCAAGCCCTGTTATCCATTATCACCCGAATGAGGATGGGTTCCCTGTTGAGTCTGCTTCATTTCAAGGTTTCTTCCTATTGGGATCTCAGGGAGTTTTTCCATGCCACTGTCGCCAGCATCCTCGGTTTGTTCATCAGGGACAATCTTATCATTTTGATTGATACACATTCACATTTCATTACAAACTTGAATAATTCGTAAAGCTGCTTTGCGACAATGTCAATAGTTAAAAACGCTATACAAATAGAATTTAGTCAAATTGAATTAACTGAAACAATTGTTCAAAGTCGGCAGACCCTATGCCTGTGGGAAAATGTGAAGAAGAAGATTGACGCATCCTTTATGAATTTCTGGCAAATATTAAATGTGTAGCTTTATTGAAGTTGATTTACATTCTTTTTAAATTAATCTCATGGTTAAATTTAAACAACTTAAACTGCATTAACGGAGTGGATTGTGACTCACATGCAGAATGAATTGGTTGATTTTATACAGTGAAAGTACGCAGACACAAAGGTTTTTAAGTCAATTATTCTTTGGTTTAACAACCCATAAAAATAAAAAATAAAAATAAAATAATTTAGTTGGATAGAAACCAGATCAGGTCAGGCTGCACAATGCAAATGCAGCCAATGCCATGTATAGGGGCCAGATGAATGATTATACAGCACACTGTGTCTACAGCGTTATTAGATCATTGAGGTTGTTGAGGTTACCTTTTTTCCTGTTTTCTATACTGTGCATTCTTAAATTGCTGTCCTGTCTTTTTCTTTGCAGATTGTCTGAAGCCCAACCTGATGATGATGTACAGAATGGAGAGAGGGAGACTATTTGTGTGTCTGTGGTTGCATGCAGGGGTGTTTTTTATTTTATCCAGAGCTCGTGGCCCAAAATCCAAATGAAGTTGGTCAGAATTTAACAAATATATCCATTTACCTGTGTTTGCCATTTTGAAAGAACAACTCTTGTAAGCGCACATGGAATGAAAACAAGAGTTGAAGGTTTGAAAGAGGCGGTAAGGAAGGGTTCTTTTTTTTTTTTTTAATTCATGCCAAGTGCTTTTAAGTGTGATATGGAGCTCCAAGTCTAAGCCACAGGTGTTGTTTATATTGTAGTGCAGCATTTAGACAAGCATCTTGGTTATCGTCACATGTTCACTGTAGATATTTTTTGTCTTTAGCATGTTGGAATGAGTGAGCATATGTGCATGTGAGTCACCTTGATAAATTTGTGGATGTTCTGCTCTTTAGAAGAACTTTCCCGTATTTTAATGTCTATGCATAATCATCAAAGGATATACAGAGGAGATTTAAAATAATTATTTAAATAGAATTCATTATGAATGGTAGCCTCGCTAGCCTTCGCATGGATCGGTTTCAGACCAAAGAGGACATGTTTAAAGCATTAAAAGCATGTTTATCACAGAAAACCTAATGGCTAGATCTGATGAGAAGTATTTAGCATTTAATTTTTTTAAAATAAGCATATGCAAGATTAGTAAAATGCACTTAAATCCCTTTTTATGCTATATGCACATATATAAATAAATCTCATAAATAGAATGTGTAAGAAAGAAAACTAAACTGACACGTAAAAAGTTAAAGTCTCCTTATTGAACCTATTCTATCAATAATTATATATATATATATATATATATATATATATATATATATATATATATATAATTACATACTGTTTTCTTTACTAGAAATAGAAACATTTTATTTTTTTAATCAATTCATTATTAAGCTTATCTTACATAAGCTCATACCATGAAGCTCAGTCTACAGTAGTGAATGATAAAAAAAAAACACATATTTAACACTTTATGATCGATCAGAATCGAGAATGAAACAGTACTGTTACATAAATACAAATATAACGGCTAATTTTATAATAACTGTAAAAGTTTTTTTAGTCTGGTCTGTGCGAGGAATAACACATCTGGTGCGGATTATTTTCATAGTAATGCCAGAAGTGTGTTATTCCGGTTGTACCACAACAATTTGCGATAACGGGTTTTAACTTATTAATGAACACTTTTTTTTTTTTCTTTTTTTTTTAAGCAGTTTAAAATATAAGGTTTGGCGCATTTGTAAGAAAAGTTGGTTTTTGTTGATGATTTATATAGGGTTGTAATGGTAAAATCTCCACCAGCTTTTTTCCCTTCCATCTTCCATTTTATTTTACAATTTTTTCGTATATTGAAAAAATATGCAATATGTCATGTTACCGAGAAACCAGAAAGGAAAACCTCAACTGTTCAAGAAACACCTGTTTATACAAAAGGCCCCACCACATGTATGATTATACCTTTTTCCTCAGTAAATGTCATACCAAGGTGCATCAGTAAGGTAACTTGAAAAGTTGCATTTTATTATTTTTATTATTATTATTATTATTATTATTACTATTATGAGGTGCATGGTCCCTGTGTGTGCTCTATGCATAAACTGTTACTATTGTAACAATAGCATATTTGAACAGCACATTAATATAAAGCTGTTATAGACAGGACTTTTGTCAGAGCTGAGCTAATACAATATACTGTATCACTTTTTAATCAACAACTTTAGACCAATAAGAATCCTGTGCTGTCGGACCAACATTATTAAACGAGTCATTTTTAAATTTACTGTAATTCTGCTGTCTTCAGCTGTATATTTTTAACCAGCGGTTTACCGTAAATGGACTTTGTAGACTTTCTGCTTGTAAGTGTTTGACAATGTGATTTCTTTATGTGGGAAGCAGGAAGAACATGATCAGAGTTTGTGAGAAATGTTCACCATCAACAGTGACCATTTTCTCATTATGTTTTTTTGTTCCTGTTGCTAATGCTCTTTCAAAGTTCTATCATTAAAGTAAGTATGCAACTGCAAAATACCATAAGAAACAATAGATAGTGCCTATCATTATACTACAGCATTTGCACCAAGACCTCATGAAGAAGTACTGAATTAGAGGGGTAAAAATGTTGCGCCTTCTGCCATACAATAGACTGTGTCCTTTGAGTCAAATAGACTTAATCAATGTTGCTTTCAGTCTCATGCCACAGTGTGCTTTCCGATGTTTATCCAGCTAAGACACATTTGTATTTTTTATGTACAATGCTATTTATAATGCAGGGTGGATTATGCAAAGGGTTTAGACCTTTATTTCTTTGTTCCGGCTCAGTGGCTGTGTAGAGGACCTAGTGGCACTCTTCCTCTTTCTCACTATCAGTCGATGAAAGGCAAAAATGCTCCAGTTTCACTTCCACATCAATAGGGTCTGGTGGCAGTTTATTACTGACTCTCATATTGTGCACTGTGTTTATTTTAAATGTATGCCTCTTTCTATTTTTTTGTATTTTTATTTCTATGCTGAACCAAATATTATTTTACATACAGAGCTGTAAAGTGTAATTCCACATCCATTTTAGCCCAGGAAATTACTTCTTTTTTTTTTTTTTGGCTTCAGCCCACTTCAGTGTAGTACTATGTATATTTTAGGGGTTTTGTTATTCTTGTTACAGCTACCCCTGATTAAAGCAAGAACTATTCTGTGTATTTGTGCTTTGATTTTTATCATGTAAGATATTTTGAAAGCATTGAGGTACATTTTATTACTACTGTAAGTTTCCTGTCTTTTTTTTTTTTTTTAATAAATCATTTCAACAATTGCTAAAATGTGCCCCGAGTGATGTAATTGTATGTGTCAAAGGGAGAGAGAGAGAGCAGTATTAGACCTTTGTAAGGAGAAGAAGAAAGATGTAAAGTGGGCAGGGCAAGTAAGAAAGGGTGGGAGTTAACAGAAAAGAATGTGATATCAAAGTGTCAACAGACCTTAGGAGGCCATTTTAGTGAACCTGTTTGCTCAACCTTCTAGATGATGGAGTCAAAATTGGTCATCTTGGTCTGTGTCTTGGCAGGTGAGTGCCTTAGACAGTTTGTCCTGCTTTTTTACTCCATTTTTGTAAAAGTCATGTAGTCACAGAAAAACTTCACTAAGTTGGCTTGTCACTTGAGTAATACCCTCAAAGAGACTTTAGTTGGAGCATTAAAACTCATCTCTAATCTGGAAAATTAAATTAAGTGTCTGTTTAGGTCACATCTTTAATGTTCAACGTTTTAGATCTTTAAATATTTTTATGCATTTGATGGGGTGATTTAAAGCCTTTAAAGTGCTTTTTTTTATATTTATACACATTCAAAGCAATAGTTGTTCCTTTTTAACGATACCTCACCTCAGAACTAAATTAAGTACGTTTCAAAATATCTTATTGTATATAATTTTTTTTATTATTTATTTTAAAGTAGCTCTGTAAAAGTCTTAAAATACGTTTGTCAGAAGTCGTTCCCAAAGAATCTATTACGTATGCAGAAAGTGCTAACATTTAGAAATATTAAGTTATTATTAATAATTAATTCATTATTATTTTAAAAATGTACTTAAATGCAGTTTAATTTTATAAGAGTTATTAAACTATATAGCCGCCATTATCTAATAAGTAAACCAATGCAGATGTAATTAGTGCTGTAGGATTATGTTTCTACAGTATTGTCTGTTCAGGAATGTTTGTTTAAATCCAGCAAATTAGTAATATGCCTATTCTAAATGGTACTTTATGGTACAATATAACTGATTGCAAAAATAAATACATTCTTATTACAAAAAAATGTATTTTAAACATGCAGTGTGTGTGTGTGAATTACTTTAGGAAACGAAAAATAGTATGATGTATATTATATTAATATAATAATAATATAATATCTGTTACAATTGCATTATATTATATACATTATAATAGAATATAATCAAAAAGTTGATTTATTTCAGTAATTCTATTCAAAAAGATCAATTCATATATAGGTTCATTAAACACAGATCGATATACAGACTGCAAGTGTTTATTTCTTAAAATGTTTCGATGATTATGGCTCACAGCTAATGAAAACCCAAAATTTAGTATCGTAGAAAATTAGAATATTGTGAAACAGTTCAAAATTGGACACTCATTGTGTCACACCCTAATTAGCTCAAAACACCTGCAAAGGTTTCCTGTGTCTTTAAAATTTCAGTCTGGTTCAGTAGGTTGGCTGTCCATAGAGTGCTGTATCCAACCACATTAATGGAAATTTGCAGGGAAGGAAAAAATGTGGTAGAAAAAGGTGCACAAGCAAGAGGGATAACTGCAGCCATGAGAGGATTGTGAAATGAAGCCCAATCAGGAATTTGGGGGAGATTCACAAGGAGTGGACTGCAGCTGGAGTCAGTGCTTCAAGAGCCACCACGCACAGATCTACACATGGGACTACAACTGTCGAATTCTTTGTGTCAAGCCACTCTTGAACCAGAGACAACATCAGAGGTTACCTGGACTAAACGGAATGTTGCTCTTTTTAGATAAAAGTAGATTTTGGATTTCATTTTTAAATCAAAGTCCCGGAGACTAGAGGAAGAGAGAAGAGGCACAGAATCCAAAATTTACACAGTCAGTGGTGGATTGGGTAGCCCCGTCATCTGCTAGTGTAGGTCTACTGTGTATTATCAGGTCCAAGGTCAAGGAGGCATCTACCAGAAAGGTTTAGAGCACTTCATGCTTCCCTCTGCTGACCAGAAATACGGCGATGCTGATTTCATTTTCCACCAGGACTTGTCACCTACCCACACTGTCAAAAGTACTAATACCTGGTTTAAGGACCATGGTATCCTTGTGCTTGATTGGCCAACAAACTCGCCTGACCTAAACCCCTTAGAGAAATTGAGTTATTGTTAAGAGGAAGATGTAAGACACCAGACCTAACAACCCAAGAAGAGCTGAAGGCCGCTATCAGAGCAACCTGGGCTTCCATAACACCTCAGCAGTGCCACAGACTGATCGCCTCCGTGCCATGCTGCGTTGCTCTCGTAATTCATGCAAAGGAAGCCCCGACCAAGTATTGAGTGCTGTACATGATCATACTTTTCAATAGTTCAACATTTTTGTGTTCAAAAAACTTTTTTTGTATTTTTTATTATTGGTCTTAAGTAATATTGTAATTTTCCGAAATACTGAATTTTGAGTTTTCATTAGCTGTACGCCATGATCGAAATTAACAGGAAAAAATGTGTAATGAATCTAATAATAAATGAGGTTCACTTTTTGAAGTTTGAATTGAATTACTGAAAGTTATTGATATTCTAATTTATTGAGATGTATGTGTGTATATATATATATATATATATATATATATATATATATATATATATAATTATTTTTTTTTTTTTTTGTGCAACAGATGTCTGTATTGTTACTGTTTTGCTTCACTAGAGCTTATCTCCAGTTACTGCATCTTACTAGGTCTCCAATCTCTTGGTGCATACAGTATAGAATATATATTTCATTAGTCAGAAATGGAATTATTGACTTGGTAAAGATGCCGGGGAAAAAAAGATATTTGCGCTTAATTATCTCAGGGAAGGAAAATCTATAGAGCTATACAGTATACACTTCCTGCCTACTTCCGTAGGGAAACCTGCTCATTCATGCACTTGCCTAATCAGCCAACCATGTGGCAGCAGAAAGTACACAGCTTCAGTTAATGTTCATGTAGCATCAGAATAACAATAAAAACGTAGTGTTGTTGTGTTGTTACTATCAGCCTGGCGTGGTTGTTGATGCCAGATAGGCTGGTCTGAGTGTTTCAGAAACAGCTGATCTCCAGGGATTTTCACACACCACAAGTCCCTTTAACAGGGTTTACACAGGAGCCAGTGGAACACACAAACATTTAGTGAGCAGTGTTCTGCAGATGTCATATGAAGGCAAAGAAGGATGGCCAGAGTCAGTTTAAGAACGACGGAGAGGTAACTGGTAACTCGAATCACCACGTCAAGCAATTGTGTTGAATTGGAAAGCATATTGGACCTACAGACAGAGGGGTAACAGAAGACCACACTAGACTTCAGTGCTATAATAGTAGGGATGACGGAGGACTGGAGAGTTTGTGATTGTGAGTGGGGGTGGGGTGTCCAAATGTCAAGCTGCTACCTGATTGGCTGATTGGATTAAATATACAAAACCATGTCACTATATCATTTTTTTTTTTTTTTTCAGATTTATATAAAGCTAGCGTACAGTAAAATGAAGTAAACCTGCTGTTTCTTGATTCTTTTTCATTAGCTGCTGCCAATGCCGCCAGCCCTCTCAAAATAAAACTGTGGCATGACCTTCCCGGATTGAGGCTCGCCGTCTCAGAGAGTGCCACTATGCAGTGCTGTTACTCCACCACGGATGAAGTGAACATTGAATGGATACACAGAGTCATGATTTCCCATAACACGACTCAATGGTCGCTTGTGAACGACACATTTGAACGAGTGAATATTAAAATCCAAAGTAGGAAAAAAAATGAGAATTTGAATTGCTCTGTTCTGATCCTTGATGTCATCAGAGTGAATGATACAGGCCTGTATCAATGTTTTCTAACAGAAAAAAACAAAAACAGCAATAACACAATCTATACACCAGGCACCTTTTTACAAGTATATGGTGAGTGGAAAATAGCATGTTCTGTTTTGTATGTTTTTCCATGTGGATCAGTGATCCTTGGCCTCCCATGACCCTGTCACTGGTTTACAGGTTTTCCTTCCTTGGACCACTTTTCTAGGTCCAACACGAGCTGTAGTCATCTCGTTATCACAATTTGGCCCTTGTCGAAGTTGCTAAAATCCTAATGCTTCCTATTTTTTTCTGCTTCCAACACATTCCCTAATTATATCCCACCCACTTCCCACCCAGGTGCCATTATAATGAGATAGTCATGTGTTATGCACATGACCTGTAAGTAGTCACAATGTTATGGCAGATCGGTGCACAACATTATGTAAAGTGAGTGAAAACGATATTTGATAGAAAGTAGAAACCACTTATCTACAAACCTAATCTGTGTTCTTCAACTCATTAGAGCCCGTAAAAATGATCCTGGGAATCAGTGAGGCGAGTAAGAACAGCATCATCACTGCTGAAGGGGTTTTCCTGCTGCTGATTGTGCTACTTCCTGGCGCCGCTCTTATCTGCAAGGTCTTTCACATATGGACTTATACATAACATACCCTTTATTATAATATCCACAAATAAGCAATGTCAATACTTTTTTAATTCATCAATATATTTTGAGTCATTTTCTTTTTTTTTTTTAAACTGTATTTAAACACTATTTTGGAGAATTTGTGCTTTCCTCGGGTAGTGTATATACACAATACTCGCACTGTAACTGAAGTAAAAAAAAAAAAAGTCAACCGTTGCTATTTGCTGCAGTTATTGATTCATACAGGATGACGTCTCATCTGCCTCCCTCCTAAAAAAAAAAAAAGTAACGATCATTAAATTTCAAATCAAACCTTAAGAATGGTGTTAAGTTGACCTCACAGTAAGTATTTTTAGAGTTTTCTTATTTCCCGCCTCTGTACACTACCATAATGGACATTCAGCTTATTAAAATATTGCAGTGTATTACAGCCCTAACATACAAAGTCCATCGAGGCTCTAATGTAATTGGGCAGCTGCCTGTCAAGCAGGGTATTTTTTTCCTTCAATGACAGTGTGAGAGAATAGACATGATAAAAATCTGACCTTTTGTACAAAGCAGTCAAAATAATCAATGTCACACATTTGCTTAAATTTAAATAAGGACCTAGAAATCAATTGAACTTTTATTTTCTTTGTTTAAAATAGTGATTTTCTAATTCTAATACATTAGTTTTATATATATATATATATATATGTGTGTGTGTGTGTGTGTGTGTATATATAATATGTGCAGTCTTAAAATGGAAATTAGCTGCTAAGTTTTACAGAGCATCCTGCAGATCCACCCACTTGGATTTTGACTGTTGCACCTGCTTCTTTTTTGCATGTACAGTAAAACCCAGCAAATTGTGTACCATTAAATTTATATATATATATATATATATATATATATATATATATATATATATATATATACACACAGTGGTGTGAAAAACTATTTGCCCCCCTCCTGATTTCTTATTCTTTTGCATGTTTGTCACACAAAATGTTTCTGATCATCAAACACATTTAACTATTAGTCAAAGATAACATAAGTAAACACAAAATGCAGTTTTTAAATGAGGGGTTTTATTATTTAGGGAGAAAAAAAATCCAAACCTACATGGCCCTGTGTGAAAAAGTAATTGCCCCCTGAACCTAATAACTGGTTGGGCCACCCTTAGCAACAATAACTGCAATCAAGCGTTTGCGATAACTTGCAACGAGTCTTTTACAGCGCTCTGGAGGAATTTTGGCCCACTCATCTTTGCAGAATTGTTGTAATTCAGCTTTATTTGAGGGTTTTCTAGCATGAACCGCCTTTTTAAGGTCATGCCACAACATCTCAATAGGATTCAGGTCAGGACTTTGACTAGGCCACTCCAAAGTCTTCATTTTGTTTTTCTTCAGCCATTCAGAGGTGGATTTGCTGGTGTGTTTTGGGTCATTGTCCTGCTGCAGCACCCAAGATCGCTTCAGCTTGAGTTGACGAACAGATGGCCGGACATTCTCCTTCAGGATTTTTTGGTAGACAGTAGAATTCATGGTTCCATCTATCACAGCAAGCCTTCCAGGTCCTGAAGCAGCAAAAGAACCCCAGACCATCACACTACCACCACCATATTTTACTGTTGGTATGATGTTCTTTTTCTGAAATGCTGTGTTACTTTTATGCCAGATGTAACGGGACACGCACCTTCCAAAAAGTTCAACTTTTGTCTCGTCGGTCCACAAGGTATTTTCCCAAAAGTCTTGGCAATCATTGAGATGTTTTTTTAGTAAAATTGAGACGAGCCTTAATGTTCTTTTTGCTTAAAAGTGGTTTGCGCCTTGGAAATCTGCCATGCAGGCCGTTTTTGCCCCGTCTCTTTCTTATGGTGGAGTCGTGAACACTGACCTTAATTGAGGCAAGTGAGGCCTGCAGTTCTTTAGATGTTGTCCTGGGGTCTTTTGTGGCCTCTCGGATGAGTCGTCTCTGAGCTCTTGGGGTAATTTTGGTCGGCCGGCCACTCCTGGGAAGGTTCACTACTGTTCCATGTTTTTGCCATTTGTGGATAATGGCTCTCACTGTGGTTCGCTGGAGTCCCAAAGCTTTAGAAATGGCTTTATAACCTTTACCAGACTGATAGATCTCAATTACTTTTGTTCTCATTTGTTCCTGAATTTCTTTGGATTTTGGCATGATGTCTAGCTTTTGAGGTGCTTTTGGTCTACTTCTCTGTGTCAGGTAGCTCCTATTTAAGTGATTTCTTGATTGAAACAGGTGTGGCAGTAATCAGGCCTGGGGGTGACTACAGAAATTGAACTCAGGTGTGATAAACCACAGTTAAGTTATTTTTTAACAAGGGGGGCAATCACTTTTTCACACAGGGCCATGTAGATTTGGAGTTTTTTTTCTCCCTTAATAACGTAATCCTTCATTTAAAAACTGCATTTTGTGTTCAATTATGTTATCTTTGACTAATAGTTAACGGTTTTTGATGAGCAGAAACATTTAAGTGTGACAAACATGCAAAAGAATAAGAAATCAGGAAGGGGGCAAATAGTTTTTCACACCACTGTATATATATATATATATATATATATATATATATATATATATATATATATATATATATGACTTAGTCATATAATGACTTGCGGCGGCACGGTGGTGTAGTGGTTAGCACTGTCGCCTTGCACCTCCAGGGTCTGGGTTCGATTCCCCGGCCAGGCTCGATTCCCGTCTCTGTGTGCATGGTGTTTGCATGTTCTCCCCGTGCTTAGTGGGTTTCCTCCGGGTACTCCGGTTTCCTCCCACAGTCCAAAGATATGCAGGTTAGGCTAACTGGCATTCCCAAATTGCCCGGAGTGTGTGATTGGGTGTGTGAGTGTGTGTATGTGTGTGTGCCCTGCGATGGATTGGCACCCTGTCCAGGGTGTACCCCGCCTAGTGCCCGAAGTCTCTTGGGATAGGCTCCAGGTCCCCCGCGACCCTGAACACAGGATTAAGCGGTATAGAAAATGAATGAATGAATATAATGACTTTTCCACATTAGTGTATATAATTTATGGACAAGATTATTATATATCTATTACAATATAAGATTTTATGCCCTTAGTAGCCTTGTTCTATTAGTATATGCGTGTATTTCTAAAAAGGTGTTTAAAATATAACAGAAGAAAAAGCTACAGCTTTAAAGTTGCAAAGGCTAAATAATAAAAGAATTTTTCAAAAATATATAAAATAATAAAGCTGAATAATTCTATTTCATTGACAGTAATTCAACCCCATCTATTATGTCTAGTACACTGTCATGTACCCTTATTTCCCTGAGACAGACTTCAGGCTTCCTGTAACCCTACACAGGATAAGTGTTTTGGATAATGGATGGATAGAAGTAATTCCCGAGAAAATTAAACCCTATTAATACTTTGAAGATAATTGGATTTGATCAAATAGAGTAGCAGTGTATATTTTTCTTTTTTATGAACTTTTTATTGCTTATTTGTACCATTTTTTTTTTCATAGCGTGCATGACAGTAAAGTTTCTTTTTCTGTGGCAAAATGTTGTTTACTGGTTCAGGAATGTTTAAGTCTTAATGTCAGCCTTTTCACTTTCTTTCTTTCACACAGTCAAAGGGCTTGAATGAGCTGGAGAAAGGAAAGGGCAGAGAGGAAGAAAATATTTATGAGGTACATCTTTTGGGATTTTATGATTTTCTGCTAAAAATGCATGTTAACAGTTAACATTATACTGTACAAACTCTTACAATATGTAAACTTTCACTATTTAATTATGTCCAACGAAGCTGTAAGCATTCGGTTAAAAAATACCGAGTTGCATAATTCTGTTTGATGTGCATGATCATTGAAGGTTGTCATTATTTGCCTGATGTGAAATTAACAATTCGAACAAAACTAAAAGGATTTACGCTCATTTATACCTACAGGGCCTGAACCTAGATGACTGCAATTCTACATATCATCAAATTCAGCGTTCTCTCGTCCAAGGCCCTTACCAGGATGTGATCAACAATGACGAAGACGACATTCAGCTGGAGAAGCCCTGAATGTGAGGCTGTGAGCAGGCAGAGTCCCTGTGATACAAACTCATAGTGTAACTTTACTGCTTTTGTTAGCTTTGTCTGTTGTAGGTGTAAATTAGGGGTGCAACAAAATATAATAATAATAATATAGATACATTATTCTGATGATGCATCCTGAATGAACACAGAACAAAAAAAAACAGGTGGAGTATTCACTTAAAAAAAATGAGGCAGAAAGTTTCCCGGCTTCAGAAACTATGATTTTTATTTTTATTTTACTTTAATATTGAGCTTTAATGAACAGCTTGCTAAAGACCATGGTGGATGTTGCCAGGTTTCTGCAAAGAAATGTACCCAAGAGCAATGCAAAACCCCACAAAATAGAAATTAAATGTTGGAGGAAACAGGTTAATGATGTATGAGGAGTGTTCGATTCAAACCGGGACTTTAGAGATCGTGCAGAGTAACACAACACAGTTAAAACTACCTTTATTTCCCTTTATAATCCCCACTACACGTATCCCAGTGTTTCACTAGTGCTTAGATACCATCAAGGTAGAAAGTTTTTTCAGTACACCAGAGCCATGATCTGACTGCCTGCTTCACATCTGAAACACTGGCCTCCCAGGAACTCCTTCAATGGCCCAAACATGTGGAAATGGCTTGGGCAGTATAGGGGGATGTTGCAATAACTCCCGGTCGAGATCCTGTAAAGTGCAGGTGGTGTTCACGAATGTTTGTGTGCACAGTTCCCACAGACAGATGCATTTCTTCTGCAGGATGGTGACAAGTTATCTGTCGATTTTCAAGGTTCAGATATTCCACTAGCTTTTAGTCATCTCAACCTGGATCGTCATTCAGCCTTGTGAAAAAACGTTTCCAACATTCAAATATTTTGCTGCAGCTAAGAGTCTCATCACTGTACTGTGCTTGAAGTCTCTTGTAATTGTCAGTCGATTTTATACCTTCATTCATAAGAAACTTCATCCCGGTTTGACTTGAATGTCCCTCATATATCTGCAATATGGGGAACATTATACATTCAACCTGGCAACCCTTCCCACCAAAAATGAAAAAATAAAAAAAAATACAATAAGCTAGTTCACTGACATGGTACTTATCTGATATAAACTATTTCATTGTAGCTCGACTGCATTAATAAACTCCAAACTCCAAAACTTTTTTTTTATTTTTAAATACAAAGTAAAGAAATCTGCTTGTTAGGTTACAGCAAGTCTTTACTCCATACATGCCATGCACAGTGTAGAATTTCATATTAATTTGACCATCATATACTGGATTATGTCTTTTCTTAACTGATCAAAATAGATGGGATCAGGTGGACATGGGATCTAGACCAGTTGTTTAAAAAGTTCCATGCAGGAATTTATAATTATTAATTACCATAAAGGAGATTGTGCAGAGGCGGAACGGTGGTGTAGTGGTTAGCACTGTCGCCTTGCACCTCCAGGGTCCGGGTTCGATTCCCGGCCAGACTCGATTCCCGTCTCTGTGTGCATGGAGTTTGCATATTCTCCCCGTGCTTGGTGGGTTTCCTCCCACAGTCCAAAGACTTTTAATTGGTTAATTGGCGTTCACAAATTGTGTGGTGCTGCAGTATGGATGCTTCTGGCTATAGTAGAATCCAGATATTTTTATTCAACAGTTATAGTTCTGGTCCAGCCATGCTGATATTCAGTACAACAGCACACACGCTTGTGAAATATTGGTGAACAGATATCTCCATTGTGTTTGTGTGTAATGACTTTGATAAAAGTGGTTTTGTTATTTCTTTTTGGTATTATTTTTTCTAAATGTTCTTTCTTTTCTACAAATGTATATGAAACAACTTTCCAGCTTTCCATAAAAGCATGTGTGCAAAAAAATCAATATCTTCTTTTACTTTTAATAAAAATATTTTTATTATGTTTACTGTTGTTTATGTTGGAAATAATTCCAATCATCTTTCTATAAGACAAGTTTTAACACTATAAACATGCACACACACACACCCCTTACCCACAAAGTGAGCAGGCAAGTCAAAAAAAGCTTTATAGCTAATCCTGCATTCAGCTTCACCTCTTTCACAATAGCCCGATAATTTATTCCAGCTTGGAAAAAAATATATCAATGTTTATTTCCTGTCATTTGTTGTTGTTGTTGTTTTTCAAAGCATAAAGTGGATTTTACACTCTTGGGAGAATTTCCTCGCTGCTCTTTGGGCTTGAAAATTTTAGACGGAAAAGGAGGTGAAGAGACCTGTGTATTAAATATCAGACAAAAAGCCTTTTTTAAGCACACAGAACCATAAAGCAACTTCCAAACTTGATTTCCCATCAGTGTAATATCCGTCACAATGCTGATGGTGTAAAACTTTATTTTTGTGTTTCATATATTTTCCAAGTTATTTCCTAGTATTAATAAGAAATATGAAAAAGAAAAACATGAAAATAATGTTCTTCAATTCCCTCTTTCATCTCATTCATTTTGTCTTTTTTTCCCTTCTCTATCCAGTACTAAAAAAATAAGAAATGCAGGTTATGATTGACTGACTTCACTAACAACACATCAATAAACCTAAATGGATGGATGGAGGATTTTATTGGCTAATAATGTCATACCGCTAGCAACCAATAGGTGGCAATAAAATCACACTAACGCGCTAATACGCATAAGAGACCGAATAAGAACATTTTCCCTCAAATGTATTTATTATATTTACTTTGTGGGAATAAAAAAATCATACTGCCGTAACATTTTACTTCCAAAATAGCCTTAAAATCAACTACTCTCGCTAGTACAGTCACACATGGAGCTCTCCATCGCGCTTCGCCTCAGGGCTCGTTTTCTCAGCGTTTCGCGCGTAACCATAGGCAACCCAGGGACATCAGTAGGCGGGGCATTATAGGAAGTGATGAATATGATAGGTTCGATTGATCGGCGCTGGTCTGTGATTGGTTGTAATTGTGCGGGACTTTATGACAGGTATGAGCGAGCAGGAACAGAGAGGGGCGGCGATGATTCACTTCAGAAAGATGGCGTCGAGAAAGAAAGCTGGAAACGGCGTTCATGAAAAGCCTGCGAATGGAAAGCACGTAACCAAACATAAAGACGGACCTGTAGGTACGTGGGGCTTCTTTTTACCCTGTGTCTGTTTGAACGCTGTGTGTGATATTCAATCCAGGGTGAGTGTAGCAGTAACAGACCACGTCTCTCAGAGGGAGGTCATTAAGATAACTGATTTAATTCATGTGTATATACAAACAGAGAGCGCGCGCGAGAGAGGGCGTGGTCAAGTTTGTGATTTTCATTGCAAATCAGAAGACATGCGTTTCCAAGATGTCTTAGTGACGTCACTTTGCTAAACAGGAAGACCAAACGTGTCGTTTTTAAAAAATATATATATATTTCTCTCATGAACACTGCGTTCTTTTCAGGCAGTGTAGCTTTGAAGGTTGTGTAATTAGTAGCCCAGGTCACGTGGTGATCAGATACAGTCTTGAGAAATAGTTCAGTAATCCTACACCACAGTGTCGTGACGTCAGCCCCGTTGGGAAACCATTTGACGTCATTCAGACGTAATTTGTGTGTGTGTGTGTGTGTGTGTGTGTGTGTGTGTGTGTGTGTGTGTGTGTGTGAGAGAGAGAGGGAGAGATTAATTATGCATAAAACTGGAGTACTTTATGTCACAGCAGTCACTGGGTGTTGATTAGTTTTCCAAATCAGCAGCAGTCTGTCACTGTTTCTGTTCATTGGGGTTTGTATGATCTGTGGGCTAAGATTATTCATTCATTCATCTTCTGTACCGCTTTATCCTCTATTCAGGGTCGCGGGGGACCTGGAGCCTATCCCAGGAGACTTCGGGCACAAGGCAGGGTACACCCTGGACAGGGTGCCAATCCATCGCAGGGCACACACTCATACGCACATTCACACACTCATTCACACACTACGGTCAATTTGGGAACGCCAATTAGCCTAACCTGCATATCTTTGGACTGTGGGAGGAAACCGGAGTACCCGGAGGAAACCCACCAAGCACGGGGAGAACATGCAAACTCCATGCACACAGAGACGGGAATCGAGCCTGGCCGGGGAATCGAACCCAGACCCTGGAGGTGCAAGGCGACGGTGCTAACCACTACACCACCGTGCCGCCGGGCTAAGATTACTTTGAGCGATTTTTGTGTGTATATGAGATAAAATACATGAATGCTGTTGTTTTTATTTTTATGGAGCGGTCACATGGTGTAAACATACACAATAAAAATGAAGCAGACATAAAATATTCAAATTTAGTTTTGAAATGTGCATGCTTTTTGGCAAGAGCCAGTCGTACATTTCTGGTTCTTGTTTACACATAAATACTGCTGCTCACACAAACGCACCACTTCATTTCATACTCATACTGCTGCTGTCATAACTACCTGCCATATCTTTACCCTTTTATATTGCACCTTCTGCACAACCTGTTCTGCACGTTAGCACTGTCGCCTTGCACCTCCAGGGTCCGGGTTCGATTGTGCATGTGCATTCTGTGCGCATGGAGTTTACATGTTCTCCCAGTGCTTGGTGGGTTTCCTCCGGGTACTCTGGTTTCCTCCCACAGTCCAAAGACATGCAGATTAGGCTAACTGGCGTTCCCAAATTGCCCGTAGTGTGTGAATATGTGTGTGTGTGTGTTCCCTGTGATGGATTGGCACCTTGTCCTGGGGTGTACACCACCTCGTGCCCTAAGTCTCCTGCGAAAAAACTCTAGGCGCTCGCAAGCCTGAATAAAGGATAAAGCAGTATAGACGGTGAGTGAGTGTAACTTCTAAATCTGTAAATTTCTAAGCTTTAAATTTTAAATTATTCTTGGAGAACTCTTTCGATCTTATTATTTTATCTTACCTTTCCTTTCCACAAAAAGTAAGTGTATGGTTGAGTACGTGACAAATTATATGCCTAAATTAAAAGCCTCAAATATTATAATGAGCCCTAGTCACATGACCGAGCATGACTTTTGGAAATGTTTATGAAAGTTTTGGATATTAAAAAAAGGTCCAGGTGTTATTTTATCTTGTTTATTTTGTAGGGACTTGTATACAAAGTAGGGAAAACAAAAATGATGCATACATATAGAATATATAATGATGTCATCACGATACCTAGGTGCTGATTCGATTAATATTGCGATTCTGTAAGTATCACGATTTCATAAATAGCCCAATATTCGGTATAACATTTTTACATACCTTTTGAAAATAGTTGTCATGAAATTGAAAGTTCAACAGCGTCCCAACTTGTGATTAAATGTACCCATTTCTTATAACAATAATTTTCTGTCTTTAAAAGTAAGTTCAGCATTTAAACAATGCATAATAACTTTAAATTACAGGAGTTTAACGTTGGCTTACACAGAGTGCACCACCTGTAGGATTCTAAAGAAACAGCAGTGTTTTACCGCGTCAGATGAGCCAATTAAAGACAGTTTTTTTGTGAGACTAAGTTGCGCTGTGTTTTGAGACTGGTGTATGTGTGATGTGTTGATTTTGTGACTAATTCGCTCACCGAGTGGGGGGGGGGGGGTCCGTTACACCATTTGGATGCTCTTGCACTCAGCACAGAATCATTCATGTTGAAGATTAATCATTCATGGGTAATCAAGCTGAAAAACAGCCATTTCCAGTCAACAGCTGGTCAACTGGTGCATCTCTATTATAAATGTCATAAATCATTTAAAAAACTGATTTTGTAGTCAGTGTGGCGACACATGAATTGGCACACAAAAGAATCACGCTTCATGAT
The DNA here is from genome assembly GCA_030522415.1 of Channallabes apus. Taxonomy (NCBI): domain Eukaryota; kingdom Metazoa; phylum Chordata; class Actinopteri; order Siluriformes; family Clariidae; genus Channallabes; species Channallabes apus. The sequence continues at coordinate 3,667,312 of CM060115.1, forward strand.
CCCATCTCTAATACAAAGTCTTTTAAGTGAATAAATATTTAAATCATCATATGATCATTAATTCACTTTTTAACTTCATGGTCGTTCCTGATGTTTATTTCTTTCTATATTGTAAAGTAATGCTGAAGGCGTCCAAAACATACAATAATCTTCTTAGAACAGTTGATGTTAAGACGTGTCTGCTACTTGTACTCTGTGAATCCTTCATAACGGCTCTAATCTGAGGTGATGTTTGTTAATTTGTGATTTCGGAGGCTGGTAACTCTAAATGAAGCAGCGTAGGTACTGTAGGTTTTGGTCTTGTTTTCCTGGAAAGGTCTTTGAGAGCCAGTTTCATGATGGTGCTTGATGGGTTTTGCAAATACACTTGACAATACTGTCCTATTGTTCTAATGTAATTCTACTAAATCATTCCAGAACAGCTGACTTTTGTGTCTTAAAATAACACCTGACTATTGTTGTTGTTGCTGTTATATAATTACCTACTGGTGTGTGTTATTTCATAGTTTTGAAATCCCCAGTATTGTTGTAGAATGTAGAGGGGAAAAAAAACAAAGAAATTTGCAGGTGATCCCAAATTTTTGAGAGGTACAGTAGTGTATGTCTATAAATGGATATAAAAAAAAAAGCATAGGCGTGTGATAAATAAATGCTTGTGATTGTTGATCTGGTGAAAACAATATTTAAATTTAAGTGTAATGGAAGGTGTTTACTGTGTCCGATTATGAAAAGCTCATATGAAACTCTGCTTATATATATATTCATTCGTTTATTTTATAATTTATTCACAGAAAATAATGCAAAGTTAGTGCACTATGTAGAGAGTTGACTCACTTGTTCCACACACCAGCTAGTTCAGGAGGTTGGGATTTTAGGGATTTAAGGGATTTGGGATTCAGCTTTGTGTTACCAAAAAAAAAAAAAAAGCTTTTAGTTATTAAGGAGAGAAAGTGTTGTTTTAGATGACATAACAGTAGCAGACGTGTTTTCTTGATGAAAGTTCTTCTGTGACTGGTTTTGAATGTACTGTAGACTTTAACCTCTACTAAGTAAGCACGAGGTCTATAAATGTGTTTTAAAAAAAAGAAACATTCCAGTGATCTCAGATGAACAAAACACTTGGGCACATGCTATTATTGGAAAAGCTTATCAGCTTCTGTGCGGTAACTGTAGCTCTGGTGTGTTTAAATACCAGTCATGGTTTATTTCTTACTAAACCTGTTACTAAAGGTGGATCTCTTATGTAATCCTTAAGTACAGCTAGATTACTGTGAAATGGTTAAATCACAATCTATAAAAATAAAAAATATATACTTGACATCAAGGCAAGACGTTGTTTTTGAAAGATAATACTTCTTGTTCATGCTTTGCAATTTTTTTGATAAAACATACATTATGTATGAATTAGGGATGCTCATATTAACCGTTAACCGAAAGAATGAATTTTGACCGATTACTACTATCAGTTAAACGGTTTAAAATGTTTTTTTAATATATGTATATATATTTTTTAATTAAGTGTCCCTAGGCGCACTTATTACTCTTCCCCCAGAAATCCATTTATTATTCTTCCGCCTAAAACTTTGGACCGCAGCTTTGAGACGACCCTCACGTGTGTTACACCGTTTCGTGCGCCTCGATCAGGAATGGTGTGCTATCACTTTTGGTGGGGATTTTTTTTTTTATTTATTTTTTTTTATAAAAACTAGACAGTTTGAAGCAGGCCTGCTATTTTTTTTTAACCGAAAAAACTTAATAGCCAATGTATGAAAAAATCAGCGTGTTTTCGTTTTGTAATCTTAATTTGTTATTTAAGTAAAAAATATTTAGTGCAGGTCTATTTATTTTATTCTTTTTATTTATAGTACTTTGTTTTTCTCTGTTGTCGGAAACGCTGCAGGTGCGTGAAAATTTGACGATGTGTGAATCCAGATTCTGTTCTTGATATGTTCGGTGTGCTGTTGTTCGCACATGTTAAAATCAAAACTGAACATAAAATGTTTGTATATTTAATCAGACAGTCCTCAGTTCTATTTTCATTTTATTCTAATTTAATATTCTAATCGGATCAGTTAACGGTTAATGTTCAGATAACGAACGGCAGTTGTCGGTTGAGAAAATTAATCGAATTGAGCATCCCTAGTATGAAGTTAAACTGTTACAAGACGAGACTCGGGTTAATTCATGAACTGTCTGATGTCTACAAACCCGCCGTTGGGGTCACTTCCATTTTTTTCCTGATAACAGAGAAAAGAACTTTAAATGCTCCCATCATTTTTAATTGTACATGTAACTGTAATACAGTCGACCCCGAAATTCCTAAAGCACCCGGAAATGGTTAAAAACCCCACATTTTGGGTATAGACAATACATGCCTATAAATTAATATTTTTATAGTTTAAACTCTAAATATGCTTCCCAAAACACTTTAATTTCATACTCAGCTTAATACACTACATTTCTATTTACTTTTAAAATTATTAGCAGAATTTACATTAATATTTGTTGTAAAATTGCTAAATTATATTGTTATTAATTGAACAATATCCTGTAAAAATTTACTGTAATAAAAATTATAAAATACAATAATAAATACCAAAGAAAAAGGCGTAAAAAAATTGCGGAGGATATTTTTGTTTTTTCGTGAAATTACCAGGGTTTCCGCGAACAATTATTAGTTAAAATCTGACAAACGGGGGTCGACTGTTCGTCATTAGAATCTATAAAGGGTCTACATTAATTTGCGTATGCTCACAATATCAACAAATCAAGAAAATAAACAAGGGTGAGCTTTCAGCCGTCTCGGTCTCTTTCTAAAAATGTAACTACTTTGTGTCATAACGATGTACACTTTCTAGGCCTGGCACCCTGAGAAGTCACATCGGCTTAATTCCAGTAAAAACTTTGTGTTTTTCATTGAAACCGGCTTCATGATACATCTGCTACACTGTGAACATAGAAATAATTAAGATGAGCCCTAGGTACCGGTGCTCTTACCCAAGTCTAACTGATAAAGCAGGTGATGAATTTGGTATGTACTATATTATGCTGATACAGCTATAGTGTTCAAAATTTGGATGGGAAAAGTTTGGAGACCACAGGGGGAAAAATAATAGATTGCCAGTGTAATGTCCCAAGCGCCCTGTAAAAATTTTATTGCTAGAGGCTTATCTTTTACTACAGACCCAATGTTGATTAAGTGCCGCCCCAGCATGTAGTGTAACACTGTGTTCTCATACTGTAGCTCCAGGGTCCCATCATCAACATCATCATCAACCCTCAGCTTGGTTCTGTATGGAATAGGTAAATGTCCATGGGTTCCCTCACTTCCCCCCCCGCCCTTCCAAAAGAACATCTGATTGTTTAATTGTTTCTTTAAACTGCCCCAGAGCCACCACGACACAGATAAAGCAGTTACTGAAGATGAAGAAGTGAATAAATAGAATTAGTTAGAAATAACAGTACAGTACTTCATCCTGGTCTTCTTTCTTCACTCACAGTTATTAGCACACTATACTGTACTATAGTTTATACACAGTAGAATGCATCATATTATTTTGGGCTTGATATATAATTTAAATTTATTTTGTCAAAGAAACACCCGTTCATCTTCTCCAGTTTTGTTCCAGCTACTTTCACCCAGATATTTGTGTCACATTTCCCGGAAGGAACGCACAAACAATATCCGAAACTCTCCCTAAGGAATGACCAATCCTACCCTCTCTTATAGTTATTTTTGTTTCCACTCATTCGTGATGAACATGTGAACAGTGAAACACATTTTTGCAGTTTTAAGAAAAACTGTTATTTTCCCCCCCCCAAATAAACCAAGATGTATTGCAAAGCGATGTATTTAGTGCATGTTTACATGTTTGTGCCGTCACAAGGATGTTTAAAAGCACACATTTTTTTATTTAAATTGTTTAACAATTTTTGTGAATTTTGTGTGATTAAAAAATATATATATGAATAATTTATAAAAAGCTCCACTTCCCACAGTTTTGTCACAATAGATAAATCAGGCTGCAGTTGTGTTTGTGGTATTTTAAAAATGCAATTCAGTATCAGTAACATGTTGGTTGAGATAATTGGTTAATAGAAAAATATAGCAAACCCGTTTTAAATGTGATTAGGCTTTATTGAATCAGACAGTAGCGAACCCAACAGCTTCCCACACACAGCATGTGTATCTCATGTGTTTCGTACACAAAGTTCATGCATCTAGAGTGATTAGTGTTATATATCTGCTTTATTTTAAATTGGAAATATTACCATGAATGTATAATTGCTTGCAAATGCACTAGGGCTGCACGATATTAGGAAAATATGCGATATTGTTGTTGAATATTGCGATAACGATATTTCTTGTGATATAACATTTCCCTAGAGAAATGCATTTTTTAAATTATTATTATTGCCTATTTTTTATTATTTATTTGTATGTAATGATCATACTAAAACAGGTAATAGATATTCGTCTGATGTAATTAAATCTAATTCAGGCTAAAAAGAAACTATATGTCAAGGAAGTTGCAAATATTTAGACTTCAAAACACTATGAATGACTTAAAACCCTCAGCAGATACAAACCGGATTCCAAAAAAGTTGGGACACTAAACAAATTGTGAATAAAAACTGAATGCAATGATGTGGAGATGGCAAATGTCAATATTTTATTCAGAATAGAACGTAGATGACAGATCAAAAGTTTAATCCGAGAAAATTTATCATCTTAAAGGAAAAATATGTTGATTCCAAATTTCACGGTGTCAACAAATCCCAAAAAAGTTGGGACAAGTAGCAATAAGAGGCTGGAAAAAGTAAATTTGAGCATAACGAAGAGCTGGAAGACCAATTAACAGTAATTAGGTTAATTGGCAACATGATTGGGTATAAAAAGAGCTTCTCAGAGTGGCAGTGTCTCTCAGAAGCCAAGATGAGTAGAGGATCACAAATTCCCACAATGTTGCGCAGAAAGATAGTGGAGCAATATCAGAAAGGTGTTACCCAGCGAAAAATTGCAAAGACTTTGCAGTTATCATCATCAACTGTGCATAATATCATCCGAAGATTCAGAGAATCTGGAACAATCTCTGTGCGTAAGGGTCAAGGGCGTAAAACCATACTGGATGCCCGTGATCTCCGGGCCCTTAAACGACACTGCACCACAAACAGGAATGCTACTGTAAAGGAAATCACAGAATGGGCTCAGGAATACTTCCAGAAACCATTGTCAGTGAACACAATCCACCGTGCCATCCGCCGTTGCCAGCTGAAACTCTACAGTGCAAAGAAGAAGCCATTTCTAAGCAAGATCCACAAGCACAGGCGTTTTCATTGGGCCAGGGATCATTTAAAATGGAGTGTGGCAAAATGGAAGACTGTTCAGTGGTCAGACGAGTCACGATTCGAAGTTCTTGTTGGAAATGTGGGACGCCATGTCATCTGGACCAAAGAGGACAAGGACAACCCAAGTTGTTATCAACGCTCAGTTCAGAAGCCTGTATCTCTGATGGTATGGGATTGCATGAGTGCGTGTGGCATGGGCAGCTTGCATGTCTGGAAAGGCACCATCAATGCAGAAAAATATATTCAGCTTCTAGAACAACATCTAGTCATCTCTTTCAGGGAAGACCCTGCATTTTTCAACAAGATAATGCCAGACCACATTCTGCATCAATCACAACATCATGGCTGCGTAGGAGAAGGATCCGGGTACTGAAATGGCCAGTCTGCAGTCCAGATCTTTCCCCTATAGAGAACATTTGGTGCATCATAAAGAGGAAGGTGCGACAAAGAAGGCCCAAGACGATTGAACAGTTAGAGGCCTGTATTAGACAAGAATGGGAGAGCATTCCTATTTCTAAACTTGAGAAACTGGTCTCCTCGGTCCCCAGAAGTCTGTTGAGTGTTGTAAGAAGAAGGGGAGATGCCACACAGTGGTGAAAATGGCCTTGTCCCAACTTTTTTGGGATTTGTTGACACTGTGAAATTTGGAATCAACATATTTTTCCTTTAAAATGATGAATTTTCTCAGTTTAAACTTTTGATCTGTCATCTATGTTCTATTCTGAATAAAATATTGACATTTGCCATCTCCACATCATTGCATTCAGTTTTTATTCACAATTTGTTTAGTGTCCCAACTTTTTTGGAATCCGGTTTGTATTCTGACTTCTGGTTTGCTGTTACTATAAACCTGCCAACACAATATGAATTACTTTCAAACATTACTTTTTATTTACATGTAACCATACACTCATCAATAGTGTCTTAAAACAAGAGCATCTTTTAAACAAAATATTCTCTTTGGCTTGCCTGTTTTTTTTTGTTTTTTTTAAATAAAAATAAATATTATTAAACAAAAATTCAATAAAAAATAATACTATTTGTCTCACACAAATTCAAATTCTAATTTTATTGGTCACATACACAATCATACACAGTATAATATGCAGTGAAATGCTTTATACGACCGCCAGCGACCTTAAAAAAAAAAATAAAAGCTTGTACGTAAAATAAATAATCAATAAAAAGGAAATACTAAAGAAATAATTTTAACTAGTAAAATTAACTGTGCAATAAGGGCATAATAAAATATTGCAAAAATATAGAAATATAGGGTAGAGTATATATGTATATAGAATTAAAGTGTCGGTGGTTGTGCAAATATGCATGAAAGGTGACATGTGCAATTGTCCAGATGTATGAGTATTTAGTGCAAGTGTGTATGAATGTGTCCATGATTGTCCAGTCAGTGTTGTGAGCTTAAAAGATGTTATTAGTCCTGTGTGGAGGTGTGATTGAGAGACCTTATCGCCTGCGGGAAGAAGCTCCTCCTCAGTCTCTCTGTGTTGGCCTTTAGGGAGCGGAATCTCTTCCCAGACCGCAACAAAGAGAACAGTCCATTACTGGGGTGACTGAGGTCCTTCATGATCTTCCTGGCCTTAGTCCAGCACCGCTTGCTGTAGATGGAGTGCAGGTCAGGGAGCTCAGTGCGGATGATGCGCTCGGCTGATCGCACCACCCTCTGTAGAGCTCGTCTGTCCTGCATGGTGCTGTTCCCGAACCAGGTCGAGATGTTTCCCGTCAGGATGCTCTCTATGGTGCAGGAGTAGAAGTTCCTGAGCACCTTGGAGGGCAGTCTAAAGTCTCTCAAGCGTCTGAGGTGGTAGAGACGCTGCCGGGCTATTTTCACCACGGCGTTGATGTGACAGGACCATGACAGGTCCTGCGTGATGTGAACACCGAGGTATCTGAAGCTGTCCACTCTCTCCACTGGGCTCCTGTTGATGACGGGGGTTTGGTAGTTCCTCTCCTGCTTTGTACTAAAGTCCACTATCAGCTCCTTTGTCTTACTGACGTTCAGGAGGAGATTGTTCCTCTGGCACCAGTTCTCCAGATTTCCAATCTCCTCTAGGTAATCCGACTCATCATTGTTGGTGATCAGTCCGACCACGACGGTGTCGTCAGCAAACTTGATGATGGAGGTGGAGTTGGTAGTGGCCACGCAGTCGTGGGTGTACAAAGAGTACAGCAGGGGGCTCAGAACACAACCCTGGGGGGCTCCAGTGCTGAGAGTGAGTGTAGCTGAGACATGTCCGCCCATCCTTACTGCCTGTGGTCTGCCAGTCAGAAAATTGGAGATCCACTGACATATAGATGAGCTCAGTCCCAGGTGCTCCAGCTTGGTGGTGAGTGTGGAGGGAATTATGGTGTTAAAAGCAGAGCTGTAGTCGATGAAGAGCATTTTAACATAATTCCCTTTCCTAGTGTCCAGGTGAGTGAGTGATGTGTGGAGGAGATGAGAGATTGCATCGTCTGTGGAGCGGTTCTGACGGTATGCAAACTGTAGTGGGTCTAGTGTGTCGGGTAGTGAAGAAATGATGAAGTCTCTGATAAGGCGTTCAAAGCACTTCATCACTACTGAGGTGAGGGCTACAGGGCGATAGTCATTGAGAGAAGCAGGATGTGGTTTCTTTGGAACAGGAACAATGATGGACTCTTTGAAGCATGTGGGGATCACCGACTGAGATAAAGAGATGTTGAATATCTCAGTGAACACAGGTGCTAGCTGGTCTGCGCAGGCTCTGAGAATACGACCTGAGATGCCGTCTGGTCCTGCTGCTTTCCTGGTGTTTACTCTCTTGAAGGCTCTCCTCACGTCGTGCTCGGAGATGATGAGCGCATTCCCGGTGCTGGCAGTGTCTTCCTGTCTGCAGCCGTTAGCGCCGTTAGCATTAGCGCCGTTAGCATTAGCGCCGTTAGCATTAGCATCGCTAGCGTCTTTAGCTGCAGCCTCGAAGCGAGCATAGAAGGTGTTGAGCTCGTCTGCCAGAGTCGCGTCCGCGTTCGTCATACCGGATGCTGGTGCTTTATAGTCCGTTATTGTTCTCAGTCCCTGCCACAGGCTCCTAGAGTCACTCTGTTGAAGCTGTGACTCTAGTTTTCTCCCGTAGCGCTGCTTCGCCTCTTTCACCGCCTTCCGGACGTTATATGACGCAGCCTTGTACGGTTCCATGTCCCCCGACGCAAGTCCCGTGTTGTAGGCAGCTGTGCGAGATCTCAGAGCGTCGCGGATGGTTTTATCCACCCACGGCTTCTGGTTGGGAAACGTTCTGATAGTCTTTTTCTCTACCGTATCGTCTGCCAGCTTTTCAATAAATCCCATAACCGCTTCCGTAAACACGCTGACGTCATCATCGGAGCTGTTTCTGAACATGTCCCAGTCTGCGTCATCGAGTGCGTCCTGTAACGCGGCCACCGATTGGTCCGTCCAGCGCGCGACCTCCCTCAGGACCGGAACTTCCTGTTTCAGCCTTTGTTTATATTTTGGCATGAGGAAGATGGCGGCGTGGTCGGATTTACCAAACGCTGGACGAGATTGTGCCTTGTAACCGTCTTTGACCGTGGTATAACAGTGGTCCAGTGTCCTTTCGCCCCTGGTGGGGCAGGTGATGTGCTGATAAAAGTTCGGCGCTGCGCGTTTGAGGTTGGCACTATTAAAATCCCCCGCCACAATGAGCGCAGCGTCCCGGTGTTGTGTCTGGTGCTGTGTGAGCGCCTCATGCAGCTCGCATAAGGCCTTGTCTGTGTCTGCTTGTGGAGGAATGTAAACGGCACTGATTATGACCGATGTGAACTCCCGTGGAAGATAAAATGGACGACACATGATGGACAGTAGTTCCAGGTTTGGTGTGCAGGAGCGTGTAAGAGGAACAATGCTCGCGCTGTTGCACCAGCTGTTGTTCACCATTAAGCACACGCCGCCTCCCCTTGACTTCCCCGAGTCCCGCGTCCTGTCCATGCGGTGAACCGAGAAGAACTCGGCTGGTTGTATGGCGTGGTCTGGCACCGCTGGGTTCAGCCATGTCTCGGTGAAGCAGAGGAGATTGCAGTCCCGAATGTCTCTCTGGAACTTTATCCTGGCCCTGAGGTCATCAAGTTTGTTCTCCAGTGACTGGACGTTGGCGAGCAGGATGCTAGGCAGAGGTGTGCGGTGTGCACGGGCTCTGAGTCTGTTCCTCACGCCGGCTCGTCTCCCTCGAGTTCTCCGCTTCGCGTCGCGTCCATTGTTCTCCCTCAGGATCTCACTCGGCCAGCTCGGATCCGGAGTTAAAACCGTCGAATTGTGAGTACATTATATACCAATAGAAACAAGAGTGTCTCTATCATACCTAATGTACTCAATGGTGATGATTTTGCCGATTTTAAAACACTGAAAACTAACTTAAAGAACAAAAACAAAGAAAAGGTGGTCGGAGCAGTCGTGACGGCAGCCGAACTCACCGGCGCCATCTTGGCACACACACACACACACACTCGCTCCGCGACCGGCACTAGGACCCGGAAGTAATGCGGGCGCGAACCCGGAAGTATAAGAGGAGTAAACAAACCTCATACAGCTTAGTCACTGTGTTCACACACGTCGGTTCAGATTGTTTACTTTCTGATTTGAGTGTGTGTTTATAGGACGCGGGTTAAATGTGTGTTTTTCCCTTGCTCCCCTTCTGTGAGAGTCCTTAAACTAATTCTCGTGGTTATCCAGCCAACTCGCTTGCTTCCGCGTTTGGGTTTACCGTCCACGCTACAAAGGGCTAACGGCTAATCGCTAAGTCTTCTGATCATCCGGGGTTAGTTCGTGACAGAATGACGTATAAAGATATAAATAATATATATATAAATATATAAGCGGGTATAAACATAGTAAGGGCCCATCTGATTGGTCAAATTTGGACACACAAATGCTTGGCACATAAAGTATTTATCGCAACTCTTTGCGATATGGTTATCGCGCATGCCATTATCGCGATAATTATATTTTTTCGATATATCGTGCAGCCCTAAAATGCACCAAACCAGGGATAGTGATGGGGGGTAAGAGAAGGGGGAAAATATAATATACCTTATTAATTTGGAGATAAAACAGAAGGTTGCACTACAAACTTACTTTACCAGCTTTATTTAGTATATGACATGGTGTTCACGCAACTCCACATAACGTCTTATTTAACAGGACATATCACAAACATTACACCGCTAACATCTACCTGTACTCCATTAATGCCGGGGTAACTGCAATTGAAGTAACAGTGCAAACTGTTCCTATGACATAAATAAATGTTATTTCATATGCAGGTATAAAGAGAGATATCATGGTTTCAGACAGTCCCAATGCAGTCCCAAGCAACATACTTACTCAAAACTGTACGTCACTGTAGGTTACTTACTCGTATGCTGTACTATTTTACCTTATGTTTGTTGGTGTTGTTTTTTCTCTTAAACTATTCTAGATGCTGATTTTGTTTAGCCGACTCTTGTTAAACGTTAATGAATCGACCACTTGGTTGCATTGCTGTTACAAAATGATTATTTAAAGAAAATAAAAACCTGGTTTTAGGAAAGAGACTGTAGTTCAAGTGTTAAACTGCGAATACATTACAGAGGCTCAAAGCATCATTTCTTTAACACTGTCACAACAAGATGTTCCAGAGTTTTTGGAGGCTCAGCATATTTTGTATGGTATTTGCTCCTTTTTTTTTAAAGGGGTCGTTCCTTTTCTCAGTGGCTTAAAGCAGCATCCTGGCTGGCCTGACCCGTCATTCCAGTTGTGACTACAGTAAAAAAAAAAAAAAACGTGTCTGACACAGTAGTGTTTGCTCTGGTAGTTAATAGCTGGCAGTAAGCAGGATAGCAGAATGGCTACACTCAAAGCGCTGTTTTCAGGTGAAGGTCAGACGTAATTGGAGCACTTATTAGGTGTAGGATGGATGTTGCTGTGTCTGTTCAGGATTTGGGACAGAGTTCATTTGGCCATCGTACAGGACAAATAACATCAGTGCCACTATGCGCTCATGTCGTGATTTAAATGGGTAACAAGACAAGATCTGGAATGCAAGAGCACTATGTGTGTGTGTGTGTGTGTGTGTGTATGTGTGTGTGTGGAAGGAAGGGAAAAACAGAACACTGGCGACTAAGGATAGAAAAAAAAGACAATGAGGGAAAGGTCAGGGTGGGGATATCCTAAGGGAGAACGAGAGATATCCAGAGAGTGAGAGAGAGAGACAGTGAGACAGATGGTCTAATCAAAGCCTCTTGTTTTTCCCTCGTCTCCTTTCACACAGTTTTTCTGGTGAGGGTAAAACTCTGGCTTCTACCCAGCTATATTTGTGCAATCTCTATGATACATAAACCACTGTACTGTAGCTTTGCTCTGTTAAAGCCAAGTGCATCCTTATGGTTTCTTGCAAAACAGAAGGACATGCCTGACCTGTTCCAGGACATTGGGTAGGCTGGCCGGATTGATGAATTTCCTTTCTTAGCGCACAGCTTAACTGGTCTTCCGTTTAACACTTTCCTGTGTCTTTGCAGTCTTTAGGTTTAGTGTTTTGTCTTGGAGTTTAAATTATAGATATATAATACATAGGGGTGTAAGGACATAAGAGATTTGAATTTAAAAGTGTTTGATACAGGGTGTTGGGTTCAGTGAGTGTTGTGTCTGTACAGTCTGGCATTAACTAGTGCTGAGGGATTCTGTTAATTAATTAGTTTAATTCAAGGTTATGTTTTAACAGGTTTCAAAACGCCTTAATTGTGATGTACACTACAGTTCAAAAGTTTTAGATCACTTGCAAATTTCTTTGTTTTTGTTCAGTGATTTATTTTCTACATTCTACAACAATACTGGGGATTTCAAAACTATAAAATAACACATATGGAATTAGGTAATTACGTAACAACAACAAAACCAACAGTTAGTTGTTATTTTAAGACTCAGAGGTCAGGCTTTCTGTAATAGTTCTTGCAAGAACAGTATTGTCAAGTGCATTTGCAAAATCCGTCGAGCACCATAATGAAACTGGCTCTCATGAAGACCATCCCAGGAGGACGAGACCAAAACCTACCTCTGCTGCAGACGAGAAGTTCATTTAGAGTTATCAGCCTGAAAAATGACCAATTAACAGCAGCTCAGATTAGAGGCGTTATGAAGTCTTTACAGAGCAGAAGTAGCAGAAACATCTCAATATCATCTGTTCAAAGGAGATTAATGCATTTTTTTGGACGCCTTCAGCATTCCTTTACAATGTAGAAAGAAAGAAACATCAGGAACTAAGGCTGCATGATATATCGAAAAATTATCGTTATCGCGATAATAGTATACGCAATATCTGTATTGCAAAGAATTGCGATAAATGAAATCGATGAGTGTATGGTTACACGTAAATAAAAAGTAATGTTTGAAAGTAATTCATATTGTGTTGGCAGGTTTATAGTAACAGCAAACCAGAAATCAGAATATCTGCTGAGGGTTTTAAGTCATTCATAGTGTTTTGAAGTCTAAATATTTGCAACTTCCTTGACATATAGTTTCTTTTTAGTCTGAATTAGATTTAATTACATCAGATGAATATTTATTACCTGTTTATTTTAGTATGATCATTACATATAAATAAATAATAAAAAAATAGCCAATAATAATAATAAAAAATGCATTTCTCTATGGAAATGTTATATCGCAAGAAATATCGTTATCGCAATATTCAACAACAATATCGCATATTTTCCTAATATCGTGCAGCCCTATCAGGAACCATCATGGAGTTAGAAAGTGATGTAAAACTTTTTATGTAACTTCCAACTTCAGTGCATTAGACACACCCATTTTCATAATTACACCCATAATAATTACATCCTTATTATATATACTTTTCATCTGCTCTACATACCTATGTACACATATTATAATTTTGCTGAATAGAAGTATGGTTCATCTGAACAGGATGTAAACATAAATTAAAGCATCTATTGTTTATTTTTCTGTTGAGTTGGTCGATCTAGAAGACGTATTTCTGGTCTGAAAGCTGATCCCCATTGTTTGTTTTTTAAAGCTTAAATATTTTAAGTAACAGCCACAATGTGCACAAACGAATGCATCTTAATATCTATAAACCCACACACTTACTGTGAGGTTGTGTCACGCTGCATCAATGAGTGATACATGAAATCAAGAAGAAAGTTGTGCTTTATGTTTGTTTTTGTTTTTTTAAAGAAATGTTTGTTTGTTTGTTTGTTTGGATGTGAAAGATATGACATGAAATCGACAGCGATGCCCATGGTATTCTTGCAATCTGTAGTACAATGAAATGAAATGTGTTTTCTCTTCAGCATGGACCTCAACATGCAGCGCCATGTTTGTCCAGTGATATCAGCGTCGACAAGTCCGTTACCACCTAGTCTGAACCTCTGCCCACAAAGCATTTTATATTAATTGCACACAGGCGTATTATATTTATAAGGTTTCAATCTGACTGACTATCCGTCCCTCTGTGGAAAACAAGAAAGTTCATGATATCCCATCTTGAAGGTTTAAAGAAATTGAAATAAATAAGACTGTGATCAGATAGGCAGTGAACATCTGATGTCAGATTTTGTATGTCCCTCTCGACATCAGACATGTTTGTCGCAAGAACAAAAAAACGTCATGAGAGAATGTCTTCAGTTTTTGTTTTTCGGAACAATGGAAAGTATACAGTCTGACTTTTACTCCGCCAGTTTTCTAACATTTGCTTTTGTTTAACTACTCTGATGCACCGTTACCATGACAACTAGTGTGTAGACATGAGTAGGCTAAATGTGACTGCAGTCTAAACAGACAAATCAATTATGACTAAGTTCCCTATGTGACCACTCAGTCTAAAGGTTTTTGTTTTGTTTTGGGGCAGCACACTGGCTATATGGTTCGATTCCTGCCTCTGTGTGTATGGATCTGAATGTTCTCCCCGTGCTTGGGGAGTTCCTCCAGGTATTCTCGTTTCCTCCCATAGTGCAAAGACCTGCAGATTAGACTGATCCCAAATCGCCTGTAGTGTGTGTGTGTGCACCCTGTCCAGGGTGTACCCTGACTCATGCCCTAAGTCTCCTGGCCCCTGCGACCTTGTACACGGGATGAAGTGCCCTTCTCTTTCAATGAAAGTGGCCTCTTTTCGTGAAAGTTACCCATGTAGCTTGCGATAGCTGTGAACAGAATTACACAGTCAGTTGTCTTGCTTCATGCGTGTCTGAGGAAGCACATGCTAGCCCTCATCCTCCCCAGTTGGTTGCCGTCATATGATAAGGAGAAGTGACTGGGGGTGGGATTAAATGTAAAGGATGAGATACTTGATGAGGTCGAAAAAACACTTTACAGGTCAAGTTAGGGCAGGATATGTTCTTAAAGAAGAGCTGGGTCTTCATTCTGTGTAAAGATCCACCGCAGCTCAGTAGATCAGACGGCTACAATCTTTATGTCTGACATGACTGAACTTGTGGGTTCAGTTATAGCTTTTTGCTGGAAGGAGGACCTGTGGTTGAGCAGCGTCATCAGGTAGGTGGGGGCTGGGCGGTTTTTTACATTTGTATGCAAGCCACAGTCGAATTGAAACAAGAATCCAGGCGAGGAAAAAGCAGTACCTGAGGAAGGTAGTCTTGTCGTAACTTTGCCCAAAGGAACACTGATATCTAAATAACATAAAAAATATGTAGATTGACTCAAAATGTTCGGGCGCATAATGTAGGCTGATATAATTGCTAAAAAAGTTTAGATATATATTTTTAAAGGAAAAAATAACTAATTCCGTATGTCTCTCTTTCTCATCTCCTCTCTCTCCTGTGTAGTTGCATTGTGTTGACACAAATAATCCTGTTCACAAGCTTTCACAATTAGTAATGTGTAGTGATGGGATGTTTGAATCATTTTAATGACTCAGTTCTTTAAATCTCATTCATCAAATTGAACGAATAATTTTTTGAGTCATTGAGTTCATTTCGTTCTTTTGATCAGAAATAGAATAAAATGTTGCATTTTCAATGAACAGACCCCCAACACATCTACATACACAAATTTTGGCTTTAGTCCCAGTCATGAAAGTATTACAATGCAGCTAAGGACATATTATGATCAACAGAATGAGCAGCTCACCTCCCACATCTTCTAGTCTGAGTCATTCGTTCGTTTGAATCTATTGCGCTGCATAGCATCTATAGGAGTCACGTGACAAAAGAACGAACGATTCGGACCGAAAAGTACAGACTACTCGTTCTTCTGAGTCACATTCAAGATTCGTTCAAAAAGAACCCATCAATAGTCCTGTGGCAGGGACAGGGTTAATAAGCTAAAAGACAGTGCTGACCTCTTTTCATGTGGTATTTCCTGTCTTTGCCATTGTTTTAGTTAAAGTGTTGTTGTACATTGTTAAGCTCTTGCTGCAGTTTTTTCCCTTCAGCATGTAAACAGTACACATTCCTCTCCAAATGTATTGCAATAGCAATGCCAGTCCTGATGTTGTTTTCCCCTGAATAACCTGTTGGATTTGAGATCAAATTATTAATGAAACGATGGATTGGAACAACCAGAGAGTGGAACAGGTTGTTCAAGGGAAAACCAACATCAGCTGATGACAGAAATATTCTACGAACTGTGAAATCCCAAAACGGAGGTCAGTGACATTACAGACAACCTCAACAGGGCAAGGTCGAAGGTATCCCAATTCATGGAAAGCCAGATTGGAATCAAACTCAGCATGCATTTCCATTCCATGCATGTTTATTTTCCGCAAACATTGGTGCATAGTTACTTTTTATGTCATAAATTGAACAAAGATTAAAAATAATAATAAAAACAATATTGTGGCACTGTGCAAAAGTTTGGGCACCCTACATAATCAGTACTTAGTATCACCTCCTCTGGCAGATATCACAGCTTGCAAACGCTTTTTATAGCCAGCTAAAAGTCTTGTACTTTTGGATTTTTTCCCCCAATTGTTCCTTGCAAAAGGCCTCTAGTTCTGTAATATACTTTGGTCGTCTTGCATGCGCAGCTCTTTTAAGATCTACCCACAAATTTTCAACGATGTTTAAATCCGGGGACTGTGATGGCCGTTCCAAAACCTTCATCTTGCATCTCTTGAGGTGACGATGAGAACGAGTGACGATGTGTGCTTCGATGTGCTTCTAAGGCCCATATTGAGACTGATAAACGCAACTTTAAAACAGAATACAGTACACCTGAGACGAGCGTGACGCCATCTGTCCTGCAGATTAAAACTGGGTTGAAACTGGGTCATGCAAAACAAGGCTCTGATCCCAAGCACACCACCCAATCAAATAGCAAATCTGATTGGTTAATGCTATTGAGATGCTGTGGTGGGAGCATAAGAGTGCTATGCATAAACACATGTCCTCAACATTAATGTTGGTAAAAAAAACAGGCTCTACAGGTACATGTTACTGAATCGTGTGTGTGTGTGTGTGTGTGTGTGTGTGTGTGTGTGTAGCAGAAATAGCCTCACTTTTTACCAATTTTCATAGACTGTATATTGTATAGAATTACTTTGTAATTATTATACAAAGCAAAGCTAAACCTATAATTATTAATAATCATCACTGTGAGAGAATTACTGTAGAAAGGTACCTATTTAATTATTTAAATTTCAAATTAGCATATCTTCTCATCCTGTGAGCAGATCGTGACGAATCAAAGCCTATATTTCACAGTACAGTAGATGAGTTGATATTTAAAACCATTTTTGCTTTTAATGCATCCTACTACTGCTACATATTTCTCATACGTGTGTGTGTGTTGAGTCAGTTTTTAGCTCAAGGGGCACACAAGGTTATAAATAATTGGAGTGGTACCACATGTGTTTGTTTATTTATTTATTTACCTTATTTTGCTGCATGGCATCGTACATAGTTCATCAACCCTCTACATGCGGTCAGCTCCAAAAGAATTGCCAAAGTTTTTTTATTTTATTTATTTTTCTAATAAATAGTTTGTCAGTAACCTAAATATTTAATTGAAATGCGGGTAAATAATGTTAATAATTATTACCCTCCCTGTGAAGAAAATGTACCTGAAGCATGTTGAAGCTCTATCATGCTTATCTACAATTACACTCCTCGGTTTTTGGCAACTTTTAAGCCGTCTTCCCTGACTTCCTGTTTCACCGCGGTATAAATATATAAAGAGGCCAAGTTTCCTTAATCATTCATCAACATGAAAAAAATCTTGCCTTCCCAGAACAGCAAAGTGTGATCAACTCAGGAATAGACGTTTAAAAAGCACAAATAAGTGTTACTGCCAGTAAATGATCATCATAAGCCCGATTTGGACGGGGCTAGTTTTACAGGGGGTCATTAGAGAAATGTCTGTTTTACAGACGTACTTTGTGATTTTCATCCCGTCCGAATCTGCCATGTCCGTCTTTCTCTCACACGACCTATAAAAATTCCAGAGCAAATTACCTACTGTTTATTAGCAAACTCTGCGGTCCTCTGAGAAATCTAATCCCGTCCGAATGCGGATGTCTGTGATTGCCGGAAATGTTTTTTCCATAACGCGTTTTCTTTTGTGTTTTAGTCAACGTGAGCTACTGTACTATCTCTAGCGTGCCGGTATTCAAGTTTGTGCACCAATAATGGATGTAGATGTGGACATGTGGTCTTGTGCAACGTAAAACACAGACACTCCTCCCTCCGTAATAAACACGGAGATGTTAGTCCCGTCTGAATGCATACAGTACATGAAATGACAGACGTCGTCTGAAAAAAAATTCTAACTCAAACATTGTTTGGAAAACTAGTCCGGTCCGAATAGGGCTATAGTCTCCTTACCGAAACGCACTTGATGTTCTGCAGAGGGGCCAAAAATGATCCTGCATGTCAATTTTGAATATATTTCCTTCAGAAATCACATAGTTGTTTATGAGGTACAGTTGGTGTAATTGACCACGGTTAACGTGTGATGTCATGGAATGCCTCTCGTCCAATCAGATTACTCAGTTGGACCTAACTGTTGTCAATAATCGTCAATGACGTTATAAATTAAAACTCTAACCATGCGCTTTATTCTGAATGCTTTCCTTTCCCTCTATTCCAGTGATGGATACTACAGCCGTGTTTGCAGCCTTGTATGAAGTGTGTGAGGAGAACGCCACTTTCTTTGCTGGCACCCAACCGGGCGATGCTCCGCACAGGCTGGTCGAGGCCATGTTGACCATCCAGAAGCACGCTCGCAGCCTCGAGCCGGTTATCTGTGGCTTTATTGCCATCTACCATCATTTTGACATTGTCCCGCACATTCCTGCTAACGGATACCGCTCACTAGTGAAGGTGTGTGTGTGTGTGTGTGTGCATTATTCAAATAAATGACTACGTCAATGTATAGTTAATAATCATGCTCTAGGTAAAGATTTGGTTCAACTGACAGCATATTTATACCAAATGTGATCTTGACCAGAATACAGTTTATTTATTTCTTCCGTAAAATTGGTTGTAATGGGTTGAGTAATACGTAAGTTAAGCCTTTATGGATTTCTGCTTTCATTTCCTGTACAGGTGGTACGCTGCTGTCTTCTTCACATCATCCACAAGGCACGTTACATCGCATCCCACAGACGGAGCATCTTTTTCCGTGCAGCCCATCAAGCAGCAGATATGGAAGCTTACAGCTGTGCTCTGTGCCAGCTAAGGGCTCTGGTCTACCTCGCTCAGAGGCTGCTCCACGACAACAGTCACGGCAACCTCTTCTTCCAAGACGAGAACGGTCTCAGCCAACTCTTTCTTCGGGAGTATGCCTCCATGCACAAGGGCTGCTTTTATGGCCGCTGTGTCGGCTTCCAGGTGTGTGCCTTTCTATACTTTTAGGCACAAAAAAAAAATAAAAAATCGGATGGAAGCTAGAATAAGTTGTCATAAATGTTTTTTCTCTGTTTTAAAACCAACTCACCAAAAGTGAAAGGTTGCAGGATGTGGAGGATGCTTTCTGTTTGTTGAATTTTCTCCTCATGGTGACTCTTCATGATTAACTAGAAGAACTTTGACTTGTCAGTTTGTCAACATCAGCCTTGTGAGCCCCAAAAAAAAAAAATCAGTTTTTGAGAATGGATTAACTGGATGCAGAATGGAAGAATATGTTGTCTAATGTGCTGAGTGACAGCGTGCTGAGAATGTCAGTTTTTATTTCAGTATGTAGGCTGCATATTTTCCTTATATTGAATAATAAGTATTTTGGGAGACAGCTGGTTTGATTTATTTGATATTTCTCGATCATGCCAGTACTGAAGCTTAAAGTTTGTAGGTACAGTATGAGCATCAGCACCTACAGTATTCTATATCATTATATGCTTCTATAAATTGCTCAGTTGTAGTAGTTAATCTTTTTGACTATAATTATAAACTGTGTGGTATAATATGACATATGAATATATGCACTGTTAATAGTGTAGGAATGGTATTAAGTATCTGTTTACACTTAGCCGGATGGTTATAAATCAGTCTGCAGCTCGAGATTGCAGTTAAATATTACTTCTACTGTACAATTATAACATTTATTATTTACCCACCGGCATACACTATAGGTTTTGTGTTCTGTTTGCAAATTTGTTAACTTGCTTAAAATGATCATTATTATTTTATGAAGTTATAATATACAGTATAGGTATATATGTATATGTATGTATGTGTGTGTGTATATATAATTTATTTAATATATCAAGTAATCATCTTAATATATTTTAGATTCTATCTTTTAATCTTTGGGTCTTGTTTCATTCACACTCTCTCTCTCTCTCTCATTTATTATCCTTTAGTTCACTCCTGCCATCCGTCCACACTTGCAGAGTATTACTATAGGCCTGGTCGCTCTCGGAGATAACTACAAGAAGCATCATTCCGGCATAGGTCAGTAACTTTTTATGATTACAATCCCGTTGTCCGTCAGTTACCTCTTTCCTCTTTATGTGACTGATTATTATTACATGCACTTCAGTGGGTGGCCTGATATTACACAAGAAATACTTATATTCTTCTTATATATATTTTAAATATCATCTCTCTTTTTTTTTTTTCTTCTTTTTTTTTCTTGTTCTGCTGAACATCTGCAGTAAAATTTTGCATAAAAGACAACAAATTCCTTGAGTTTGTTTTAGTTAAACATAACCTATGCAGTAACAATAAGGCAACCCCAGGATTGAAAGGTGTTCTAACATTTGTGTCTTGTGCTCAATTCTGCACCCTAGTGGAAACAGGAGCTAGTACATCATATGGTGAGTCAATGCTCGCTGGCTTTTTGTGGGCTTGAACAGAGAGTTTGAGACGTCTTTGTTTCCATGCTGACCTTAGATGCTGTCTTCTAAATAGCGCATACGGGTCTTCAGAAGTTCTAGACTGGGGTCATCAACTTCTGAAGCAGAAGTGTGTGTATTCTTTGCTTCATATTCGAGGAAAAGGTCTTCGCATTGTCTTATTTATAGTCATAAACTAATTACTAATAGTAAGCATTAACAAGTAAAAAAAAAAAGCGGTCGCTATTCAGTCATGTTAATTGCTTTATTAACTGCGCTTTGTCGAATTTTAGTTCATCAACCGTTCTCTAGAATATACAATAACTGCATGAAACTTCTTAATCAATCCAGTCAGTAGTTTTTTTATTCCAGATGCCTCTGGGACTGAAAGCAGTGCCACATCAAGTAACAATGAGTCTAGTTCAGTGTGCTTTTGTGTTTTTAAAGCTCAGTATTCACCAACAATTTATTTAATAAAAGGTCCATCATTTGGGGAATATCATAATAGAGTCGCTCATGTTACATTCCCGCAATCTCATGCAGGTGTCTCATTTAAATAAACTTATAAATACAAAGTCTCGTATTCCTTCTACCTATTCTGGTGTGTTCCGAACAATCAGATAATCAGGGTAATGGATAGCATGTGTCTACATTATTTATTCATTATCTAGTTTAAATGCAAAAGGCATATATCCTGAGACACTAGACCAGTCTTCTCAAGGTAGTATGTGATTCAACTTGCAGATAGATTACACCTTACTCTACAGAACAAAAAAAAAAGCTTCCTCTTAACAGAGTTGATGGATTTACAACTGCAAAACTCATAACCTTTGCTATTTTGGAGGTAAAATCAACTGGCTAAGTTGCCATCAAAATGTATTCACTGTAGTTCAGTTTGCTAGGAATCATGTAGAGGGTTGCCAGTTTCTATTAATCTCCTTTCCCGATGTTGATTTCCCCTCATGATTTACAGAAGTAATATTCCTGCTTTGCTTAAGCCCTCTTTTCTCCCTGTTTCTACCATATTGCACCATCCATTCTGCTACCTGTTGTTAAGTCTGTAGAGCGTCTCTAAACCGTTTATCTATATGCTTTCAAAGCAAAAATATATTGCAAGACTACTAGAGTTATAATCTCATTTGTCACAATGACTAGTCGTTATAGATTCCACTTTCTAGAGGAGATTCCTTTGCTAGAGTATAGCCTGGATCTTAATAAGAATAATATTTAATTGTGATGGTTTAAAAGTGTAAACTAAAGTGATCTGCATTTTGATAAGGAATGGGAGGTTCAGTTTTCAAGTGAAATGGAACGAATGGTTCATTGTATGTTATAACCACTGATCACTAATCTGGGGTTGCCTGCACATGCTTACTCAAAATCATGTGTAAGGCATATACAAAGGTGATGCATATCTGCCACCAACAACCATGTCGCTACAAATGGTTAATATTAACTAAAGTTGCATGATTTTATGCATCATCCAATGTCACCGGATTGTCCAGTTGGATAATTGCATAAATGTACAGGTAGTCCCCGACTTATGAACATTTAATTACAAATTTCCCCGGATTCTAACAAATCATGGAAGTAGCTTACGTGTATTGTACAAATAAATTTACAAAAAATACATACTGCAGTGCACCAGATAACAATATTTAAGCAATATTTTCAGTGTGTAAGTTAATGCATAAAATGTCGAAGGTTCGTGAGTATGTGTGAGAGAGTGAGTGAGAGAAATGAGTCAACCTTCCCGGTTTCAATTATTCAATCCGGAAGCACAATGATAGAAAATGGCTGTCCTGTAAAGCTGTCCTGATGGTAAATAATCCTAATTCACTGTCCTAGTTGACAGTCCAATACAGTGGAAAACAACTCCGAGACAAAATGGCATCTGGGATTCCCCTCGTGATTTAAAGGCGCAGAGACAACACTGTTACATTTGACATCTGTGAGATTCATTTCCTTAGGCATTAGTTTTTGGTCACATGATGTCAGTGTGTGGAAAGGGGCCACAGATTTAGTCACGTGGATTAGTACGCTTTTAATGTAAAAGACTCTTTTTATCAGACTAAAGTACAAATCTAACTTATAAACGTGCTCCCAGAACAGAATTGGTTTATAAATTGGGCACTACCTGTATAGGTTTAAAGGCAATCAAGCAATTTATAAGGGTAGAAAGGGTCATTGATTATTATCTATAGTTGACTTTCTTTTCTCCAGTCAGTGTGCATGCTTTGCCTCAGAATGCTAGTTGATGTAGGCCATTGATGAGGACACTGTCTTAATTCTCAAATGATTATACCCAACCAGATTTAAGCATCTGGATCAGGATGTCACTTAGGACAGTTTGGGCCCCCAGTGCTTTGGATTTCTCACTGGGATTTTCAATTTCAGCTGGGTCTTGATTCAGGAGTTTAAACAGAGCTCCTGGAAATTAGTTGGAGTGAGGGGAATTGTCCGTGTGTCTAATTTAGTCTGGCCTATTTATTTTTTTCCTTGCACAGGAGCATAGTTTTTTTTCCCCCCTAATGTAGTGGCTATATCTGTTATTTATCTGCTAAATGTACAGTATAGGCCTGCTTTGTAACATAGATAATGAGGAAGTTTTAACTTCAATGTGAATGCATACACAGTGTGAATGCCATAAAAACTATTTTAAAAATGCAAAAAAATAAAAAAAACCAACATGCATCTCTGATAAAGGACAACAAATGAGATTACTTCTGTTGTTGTTTATATTTTCTTTGCAAATATGTTGATTCAGTTTATTAAGTGCAAATTTGCATATTTCCCCTTTTTGTTTTGGGTATGCCTACTGTAGATCTGTGCCGTGTGGCTTGCTTTAACTTTGTACTATTCTGTATCTGTGGCATTGATGGTGCATTTTATTATAGGGGTATCAGAATGCATGGTATAATATAATTCAGTCTTCTTGTTTGTTTGTTTTTTTCTCTTAGGTGTTGCTGCTAGTTCTTTATTTACCTCTGGAAAGTATGCCATTGATCCTGAGTTGAGGGGCCTGGAGTACGAGCGAATCACTCAGAACTTGGACGTTCATTTCTGGAAGACGTTCTGGAATATCACTGAAAGCGAAGTTTTGGCGGTCGGTACCGTATATACTTTTGCTATGTTTCTCCTCACTCCCCTTACAGCCAGTGTCAAGTCTGGAACATTTCTGCGTTTGGGACAAGCTCGATTTTCAGTATGTAATCTTTCGGTTATTCTCTTGCAGGGCTTGGCAAGTATGACCTCCACTCAGGTAAAGGTGAATCGTACTCTCTCGGTGCCACCTGACTGCTTTGACCTACCCTTGGTGGATGATCCGACACGTACAGTTATGATCTCTTCTCCGGTTGCTCATGTCGGTCCTCGCCCGGTTCAGATGAGACTCATCTCCAGTGATCTGAGGGAAGGACAGGTAACGTTCCTCAGGCATATCTTACATCTTGTTACAACTTAGGCAGTTCTGATTTCACATCTCCCTCAATGCTTTTCTTTCTCAACAGGACAATGAGAAGCTGTTAGCAATATCCCGTTCTGATGGTGGCTCGATCTCGCTGTCTCTGAGTCTGAAGATTAAGAAGAGCCCTCCATCACCTTGGCTGGTGGTACATTACCATGGAGGAGGATTCGTTGCACAGACTTCAAAATCACACGAGGTATGCTCTTTTCCTCTTCTGACAAATCCAGAGCCAGCCACCATGTTGGTATTTTTCCACAATAATTGCAACAAAAATTTTTGTCCTTTGACCTCCTACCCACAGCCATACCTGAAAAGTTGGTCTCAGGAACTGAATGCCCCAATCCTGTCAGTAGATTATTCTCTTGCCCCCGAAGCGCCATTTCCGCGCGCACTGGAGGAGTGTTTCTTTGCGTACTGCTGGGCTATCAAGAACCACGAGATTCTGGGTAAGACCGAACTAGTACCCCTGTCTCATTACATCCTTCCTGGTTCTAAGTGAAATTGCACTCTGTGATTGGCACTACCTCATTATTTCTGTACTTTTTTTGCTCTGACTTTTACTCTTGCTCTTTTCTAAACATTCAGGTTGGACAGGTGAGCGAGTGTGCTTGGCTGGTGATAGTGCAGGAGGGAACCTGTGCATCACCGTGTCAATGATGGCCGTGGCACATCGAGTACGCTTACCAGACGGCATCATGGTCGCATACCCTGCCTTCATGCTCACCACCTGTGCCTCACCTTCCCGTCTGCTCAGCCTTATGGATCCTCTCCTTCCCTTTAGCGTCCTGTCCCGCTGCCTCAGTGCTTATGCAGGTCAGTGATGAGAATAACAACCATAGTTCTGAATGTTCTTAGTGTTATCTGCTGTTTTGTATAAAAGCTGTCCAAACAGCAATCATTTCAGTGTTCGATGTTTCTGCATTAAAAGAAATACCAATTTCTCTAAATTCTGCCTTTGCTTCGTTCTCCAATGCTTCAGTGTGAATTGATATAATGTGTGTGTGTGTGTGTGTGTGTAGGTCTGGATCCTCAGGAGGAGAAACAGGTAGAGAAAACCACTGCACTGGGGACTGTAAGGAAGGACACTGCCCTCTTATTCAAAGGCTTCAAACAGGGAGCCTCAAACTGGATCCACTCACTCCTGGACCACAACAAAGCAAGTGCAGGTGTGTGTTTGTGTGTAGGTGTTTTATACCGTGATAGTACATTAATTTCAATAAGCACAAAGGATGACATTTTGGATTGAGCACATGGGTCGCTAAATAAATGAATCATTTTGATTGATTGATTGATTGATTGATTGCAGCCATAGAGACAGTAACACAGGTTGTACAGGTTGTAGATTGCACACTATAACTTACATAGTCTGTACACACAGGGTAATGTGGGAACTGACCAGACGTTACTAGTGAAATGAATCTAAGGACAAACAATGCACGATATAGAAGTTAAGCTTATAATAAAAAATCAAAAGTTGGTGTGCAATTTAAAATGTGGCAACAGTGCAAACAGTATTAATGTACAAAAACCTAAGTAGTTTTGCTAAGAGCTGCAGGAAAGTGACAATGAAATTTAGTCTTTGTGTAAATCTAAAAGTATGCAATATTTGGAGTCACTGCACAGAGCCTGATGCTAACAGATGAGAGTTATGTATGTAGCACCGTGATGTGATGGCTCTGGGAACAAAAGATTTTCTAAGTCTGTCAATCTTTGTGACAGAAGTATTTCGCTGAACACACTCTGTGTGAAGTGTACTTTTTCATACAAAAGGTCTAGAAAACAGTTAAGGAGACGATGTTCTTTACCTGATCTGTCTTCTTTTACCTTTTTGTACTTTTTTTGTATTAGTAAGAATATGGATTTTGTGGTTAGCACTGTCGCCTTGCACCTCCAGGGTCTGGGTTCGATTCCCCGGCCAGGCTCGATTCCCGTCTCTGTGTGCATGGAGTTTGCATGTTCTCCCCGTGCTTGGTGGGTTTCCTCCGGGTACTCCGGTTTCCTCCCACAGTCCAAAGTTATGCAGGTTAGGCTAATTGGCGTTCCTAAATTGCCCGTAGTGTGTGATTGGGTGTGTGAGTGTGTGTATGTGTGTGTGCCCTGCGATGGATTGGCACCCTGTCCAGGGTGTACCCCGCCTAGTGCCCGAAGTCTCCTGGGATAGGCTCCAGGTCCCCCGCGACCCTGAACACAGGATTAAGCGGTATAGAAGATGAATGAATGAATGAATGGATTTTGTGATTTATAATAATAACAACGCAGCATCAGTCAAGGCTGATCAAAACAATGAGTATATATACTGTACACTCCTCATTCACTTATGATAACAATAGGAACAACTGTACCTCTGGTTATCATATAGCAGCCACACAGTGCATAAAATAATGCAGAAACAACTCAACTTTTCTGAATGTGGAAAGAGTGTGATCTCAGAAGCTTTAATGTTAGCATGATTGTTTAACCAGTCTTTACAACCACGTTGGAAGAAAAGTATCTCAGAGCAGCGAACACCGCGAAGCTCAAGGTGAGTGGGTTAAAGCTGGATTCCACTTCTGTCAGCTACAAATGGAACATGAGGTCACAGTGATCACCGGCTCAGCGAAAATGAACGGTTGAGGATACAGTTTTCCTCAATACACTTTCCTCTAATGATGTGTTTGGGCAGAAACTCTCAATTTTCAAAAATCATACCTTAAACACTATTTCAATGCCATACCAAGCTTCACCATCTTTCACCAACATTCTTTAGCATACAGTAACAGATACTCTAGCTGTATAAGTTGTTAAACCTACCGCCTCTCTATCGTCCACTCTTCTTTTTAGAGACCATACGGAACAGCGTTTCTGAGGGCACTCTCAGTTCTACCCAGTCTGACCTTCTGGCTTCAGGACCGTCCTCTGGGTTCTCTGTGAAGGGAGACTCTATGAAAAGCCACACATGTGACAGTCTGGTCACCCACACTGCCAGGACATTCACCAGCAGCAGCCACAACAGCTCTACTGCCAACCACAGTGCCAACTCCACATTTCACTCATTTCACCATCCTCTCCTGAGCACCACAGAAATCCTGGAAAGCAAGGTATGCCAGGAAGCATTATATATTGTCTTGCATTTAAACTTTCACCTGTGAGAACTCATGTCTTTCTCTCTCTCTCTCTCTCTCTCTCTCTCTCTCTCTCTCTCTCAACCCTTCACTGTTTCTGTTCTACCCCGAGGATATAAGTATACTTTTCTCCAAAGAGGTAGACCCCTCCGTGTCAAGGTCCATCTCATCCGTGGCAGTGCCTCCACCTGACGGGGACGAACACTCAGAAAACCCACGTGGGTTTCCTGGGGACTTTGAGCCATTGCGGTCAGCGCAGCCTGCCAAAGTGAATGTAGATTCCTCACCTGTCTTTAGAAATCCCTACATGTCACCTCTCCTGGCACCAGACCACATGCTGCAGGGACTCCCTCCTGTTCATATAGTGGTAAGAGATACTGTTGCCAGTTTTTTGTTTTCAACTGTTATGGTATTTTAGCTGAAACTGTGTTTTGATGACTTATTATAAACCCAACTGATGTAGCTGAGGTTAAAGAACAGAATTCACAGCCCATAATGACACTGCTGGCGTTTACATCTGTGTTTTCTTTCAAAGTTTTCTGACTTAAGCCACACTTACTTCAGGTTTAAACTGAAATACACATGTCCTCGACTGACGAACATTAGAGTTATGAATTTCCTGCAGACACGAACGATTCTACTTCCAGTTCAATCACGGAAGTAGCTCACGTGTAATGTCAAAAAAATAGACACTGCAGTGCACTAGATACCAGTATGTATAATTATATACAATATTTTCAGTGTATAAGTAAATGTATAAAATGTCCAAAGTCCGGTATATTGTATGTGTGTGTATGTGGGGGGTGCAGAAGAAATGATTCGCCCTCACCGGTTTCAATAAATCAGTCTGCAAGCAAAATGATAGAAAATAGCTGTCCTGTTAAGCTGTCCCGATGGAGGATAATCCTAATTTCGGAAAACCTTCAACGAACAATGTTCGCAGTCCAATACGGTGGAAAACAGCCGTGTTAAAGGCATATAAGACTCACTTTGAAGGACTTAAGAACAAATCAGACTTGCAAAACTCATTTGTAAGACGGGGACTACTTGTACAGATGAAGATACAGATATTTGAAGCACTAAACAGATATAAAAATAAGCTTCTTGAAACCACTTATCAATGTGCTCTGTAATCTCTGCTATTCCTCCAGGCCTGCGCTCTGGACCCCATGTTAGACGACTCCGTATCGTTCGCCGGACGACTACAGAACATCCAGCAGCCTGTGACTTTGTGTGTTGTAGATGACCTCCCACATGGCTTCCTCAGCCTGTCTCAGCTCACTAAGGAGACCCATGAAGCTTCTAATGTCTGCATGGAGAGGATCAGAGATGTGTTCACTATGAAAGACCTGCCTCCAGAGATGAATAATCACCGCAAGCTGGAAAGGACCGATCATTGTGCTTCGGGTGCTTCTGCCAAGTTCTATCAAATGGAAACTGGTGAGGATATAAGAGAGGGTGTGGTTTAAAAGGTGAAAGGTGTTCTAACGACAAAAAATAAAAGGTAGTTCAGGGAAAAGGACAAAAATGGAACCATGAAAAGTTTTAAAAACAACAATAAAAAAAATCAAGACTGAAAACTGCCTAGAACCACTGTGCAGTGTACCAGCAGAACAAGAATAAGTAAATAGAAGAAGAAAAAAAAAGTCTGATGTCTAATGTCTGACACTAAGAGTAGTGGGTCAGTGTTTGGCTTTCGTGTTTTAAATTACATGTGCGTGTGCACTTGCACTTTTCAAACATGCACAACTTTAACTAAATATTGCCACTTTGCCTCTGCACTGTATTGCTTTATTGAGATTCTGATTATGAATCGTCCAAATACCAGCATGGAAACAAATGCTTCCTGTCTTGTCCAGGCCTAAAGTTTAAATTTTTCGTAAATGTTTTCACAAAACAGCTTTTTTTAATGCACATTATTACTCAACGTCATGCTTATGCCATAGCCAAGCTTTCGAGAGTCAGTTAAACCAAATTTTTTTGTATGTTGTATATGCCGTCTTAATTCCTTTGTGTTTGTGTGAAAGTGGAAAATGGTGCTTCTGCTGAGACGATCGTGTTATTACTGGAAAAAAAAAAAAAGACAATACTGAATCAATGTTTGACGCACATGTCTTTTTATAGTAGATTTGTGTATCGATAGCTCCAGGGTTAAGGTTCAGAAGGAAGAAAGTTCAATTCCCAAGGAAGAGACCTACGTACTACCGGGGCCTTAACCCTGACCTTCTCAGTTCCAAGCTTGTGTAATATTTCAATTGTGAATCAATGTGTGTAAAAGTGCCTGCTAAATGTGGATTATGTTTATTATGAGTACTTTACATTTACAAAATATTTGTTTCAATATTTTTATAGTTGTTAATTTGAGAGTTTAATGCTGCTTCAATTACAATACAATGAACAATCACAAGTCCTAAATACTCATCAGTATACAGGAAGCTTTGACCTACAGAATTATAATTTATAATTTAGCATCAGTCATCATCTGCCAGGTCATTCATAGCTAGTAAACGTACAATGCGATATGTAACAAAATACTTTAGTTTTTTTCCATTTCTTAGTCTCCTTTACTCGATTTTCTTGTTCCATTTATTGCTGGATGTCGCTTCCTCCCTGTTTGGTGTCAGCTTTTGAAACTCCCTGCACACCGACCCATTTCTTGAGCACAGGAGGTATTTTATGGAACGTCCTTCTGCGACCTTGAACCAGTTAGACTAGTCATTAAGCAGGGGTGTGTACTTTATGACTGCGCTCCCTGTGCAGGTGTCATTTGTGAAATCATCATTTGACCCAGGCAGACTTTCATATTTCACTCTCCTCAGTTACACCACAGAATCAAAGCAAATCCAACATCTTTCAAGGACGAACAAATTATAAATGTATTAGCCAAGGGAATACTTCAGTTGAAGTTTCCTATAGTCTGATGTCAAATGAATTAATGGTTTATTGAACTAGTAACATAGATAAATCCATTAATGCAGACTTGTACTGTGTGTGAATAATTCAGTTTGTTAAGGGGTAATATTTGTTAGAATCTAATAATATTAGAAATCTTTATAAAGTCCTCATTCACAACTTCATACATTTTAAATTCCATTGAGTTACCAACAATTTATTCGAAATCTAGAAAACCAATGCTTGCTTTGCTAGATGTTGTGCAATTGTGGGCCAGGTCACTCGCTGCCCAATTTAGATCCATAGATGTATTATTGCACATCGGAGAGAGGGGAAAAAAAGAGCTAATGGGGGGAAAACAAATCGGGAAACAAATCCCACTGGCCCATGCTTGTGGAAAGCGCCGAGGAAAGACAGGAGAGTTATTGTAATTAAAAGATTGTTAGAGTCATGATTTTTACACCAAATTGGGCTAGGTTAAAATTATTATTATATATTTTACATTTTAATTAGTTTTCTTAAATAAAGCCAATTTGTAAGTGTTGACAGTGTGTTTATAATGTACAGACCCATTTCTGTTGTAAGATATTACAGAGATTCAGAGAGTTACGGCATGGTCCAAACAGGGACATCAAAAATACCTGTGCACCATAGTGTCTATAAATGTCTCTCTCTACCGGATTTTTTAAAAGCTATTTCCAGGTCTTTCGTGTGGTTTTTAACTGGATTTTTTTCCCCCCTGAAATCTGGCATCGTTGATAAAAGATCAATGTAAAGATCAAAGAGCAATGTACCAAAAGTAATGCAAAAGGGGCTTTTTTTTATTATTATTTAGTGACATCATTTATGTTGGCACTTGTTGGTAGAGCAACCCTCAACTCTTCTTCTTGTTCTTACGTCATTGGGAGGGTGCAGGCTGTCCGACATCCACAGAAGGCTACGTTTATGAGATGATGCCATTGACGAGAGTTATCTGCACAAATAGGGGAAGAATTTTAAAGAAGGAGAAAAGACAAACCACGCAGTGAGAGATCACCATCGATAGATAGAAAGAAAGAGGATTCGAGAGTTTTTATCACTTATGATAAACGACTATGTGGAGTGGTACATTACTATTGAGGAAGAGCTACTCTTACCAACATGTGCAATTTTAACAACCTAGGTCAGTTAATAGAAAAGTTTGCAGTGTTTTCAATACAGCCTTTATATTCTTCTTCTTCTTTGTCTTTCGGCTGTTCCCTTTCAGGGGTCGCCACAGCGCTTATATTATTACAAGCTTTTTATATTTATTCTCAAGCTTCTAGAGTTGCTGGACGTTGTTGACTCTTAACCGGAATGACTCAAAAAATGCACTAGTATAGATAACAGCCTAGAGCCCATCAGCCATAACATTCCAACGTGAAACGTTATAGACAATATTGTGTAGGTTTCCCTTGTGGTTCCTCAGGACATGACTCCAGAAGACCTCTGGGGGTGTTGCAGTGTCTAGCACCAGGGCATTGGCAGCGGATTTGGCAGTGGGACCAATGTGGAACAGGCTTGTTTCTATTTCTCCGGTGCCTCCTATGGGTGCTCAATCAGATTGGGATCTGGGGAGTTTGGTGTCCAGGTTGGCCTTGGGTTCTTTACCTGCTGTGCCCCATACGTGGCCGTTGTGGTGCACTGGGTGTTCTGGTGCCTTTCTTTCATGTCCAGCAAGGACTTTTTTTTCCGACAATTGCTGCATTGGTCTCCGTGGTCATGGGTGCCTTGCCTCGATTTAATATTGTTTAATATTTAATAATGTCCTCCTGTTCCACTATCTGCTCATGAGAAACTTTTACATTTACTAAACCTACTTTTCTACTTTAGAATATACTAATAACTTGGTCTACTTTGCGCAGGCACATGGGCTACAGATTTGTCCATCACAGATTTTGTAGATTAAAAAGGATAGCCGATGAAATCGTATTCAAATCATTTAAAAAAAAACAAAAAAGAGAGAGCTCGAGAGCGCGGCTAGTGTTGTACTTCTACCATTCCGTTTGTTTCTATTAGACAACACATAGCTACCTCATCTGCATCCGTTTCTGTGGGCGAATTAACAGTTACTAAAGTATTATTGAGCGACATTAGTACTGTGTTCCGTTCTGATTCCTCAGTCAGTTCACACTCTCGTTACTGTGGTGTTAGCCGGTTGGATTATGAAATCCGTGAAGGTCTGCTTCCACTCCACGAGCTAATATAGTATGGCTAATACATGCTTCTTTTCAGAGTGTTAATTATAGTTATATGGTCAATGTGCCGATCTTCCTGTGTGGCTTCTTTGTTAAAGTACTATCCTCTAAATCCTCTATAGCTGTTTAATTAACTGGAGCTTTTGTGTCAGTTGTTGAGAGCAAGTTCTTGTTGTTAGATGTTAGTGTGTTTCTCCCATTCATTGGAAAACCAGCACTTTATGGATCATGACAAATTATTCTACATACACTATACGGAGAGCTACATACAATATACCATTCAAACAAACATACGCACAGATAAGTTTTTTTTTTTTTTTTTCTTTCATGTTAAAAACACCACAAGTGCAAAAGCGTTAATGGAAATTGAATGTATTTTTACTTTCCCTGCCTCATATATATATATATTTTGAATCGTTTTGGGATTTACAGATTTCATGCAAAATTCTTTGAATGATATAAACACACACACACACACACACACACACACACACACACACGTAGTATTAAACAAATAATAAAAAACACTTAAGATAAAAATATTTATATTTATGTACTTTCTTTAAAAGCAGTGCTGAATATTATGTCATAGAATTAAGTTTAAAGTAAGAATCGTGTATGTATTATATTATATTATGTTGTACTAGATATGTAAAGCGTTTGCTTGCTTATTATTCTTGTGCCTGTCTGCATTTTATGTTTTTTAGCTTTAATATAGCTGTATGGATAATATATTGGCAAAAGTATCAAATATCAGATTTACATTTGTAAAACTACCAAACAAAAAGTACAGTAAAACACTTTGTAGTATAAATGTAAATCTAAATCAAAATATAATCCAAAGGATAAAGTGCAGTTCTGTCAATTTTTTGCTATATCATATGCTCTTCCTTTTTTTTTTTTTTTTTTTTTTTAATCACTATACGTTTTTTCTGAAAATATTGTTACTGTAATAAATGTAGTCTGAAACTATTTTGTGGTTTTGTCTCCTGATGCACATGTGAATTATGCTGTTTATGTGGTTTATGCAATAAAGAATAAAACAGATTTTCAAAGCATAATTGCTGAGCCGGATTAATCAGTGCTTACATTCATCACAATTAATCCAAGACATGACTCTAAACCATTAAGCCATGGACTCCACAAGGCCTCTGTAGGTGGTTTGCAAGTGGGACATTCATGGATCGAACTAGTTAGTCCGGCACATCTCACAATGATGTCCTTTAAATTCCCCAGATTTAGATACAAGTCAACACTTTCTGTTTCTTGAACTATTTCTAAATGATTTTGCAGCTCAGCAGGCACAAGTATCCTGATAAAAGAGGCCACTGCTAACAGGGAATACTGCAGTGTTTATGTAGGTGTTGTGTCAAAGTAACACCCACGTGAATGCGAGTACCATTGCCCTCGCATCCCTCTGTCATCACCTGCTTGCCATAATTGAGGCACATGCACCCAGCCATCCATGTAACGTCAAAGAAAAAGTGATCATCAAACCAGGCCGCCTTCTGACATCCACATGCCCACGGTAGAGGCTTTTATCAGTGGACAGGGGTCAGCATAGAAACTCTGACCAGTCTGTGCCCACGCAGCCACATACTGTACACAGCAAACTGTGACTCACTCTCGGCTCTGACTCCTTCCGATCATAGCCAGCAATAACTTTTTCAGCAAATTGTGCTGCAACAGCCCTTCTGTAGAATTGGCCCAAGTAGGCTAGCCTTTGCTTCCCATGTGGACGAATGATCCCTGGGTGCCCACAATTCTGTCACCAGATCACCTTCACTTTTTACGTAGCCATCACAATCTGCTCCATGTTGCAGTATCTCCGATCCTTATTTTCCTGCACATTAATTTTGAGAACTGAATGTTGTTGCTGCTGTCAATATAATAAGATCATGTGTGTTTTTTACTTCATCTGTCAGTGTTTTTATAATTTTATGACCGATCAGTGCATAAATACACAAAATAAAGTCAATTACCAAGCATCATGTGCACCAACACCATCTAACATGCACGAAATGTCTAAAGAACTTACTTAATGGTGGTCAGGATTTCAATCTTAATAGCTTTGTAGGGGGAAAAGATGTTCCCTCTACTGTATAATACAGTATATAGTACTGAAGTATAACCTTTACAGAACTTTATAGAAAGCCTTCAAACAATAAAAGGTGGGAAAAAATCTATGAATATATCTTTTCTTAAATCTCAGCTGTTTATTTTTTATAAAATATTCAGTTTAGCTTTTCTAATTAATATCCATTGGTGCAGGTGTTTCTTTACATTGTGAATGTAGTTTATTTTAAAGTACATTATTATATACATATATGAACATAGCTGTTCATTTACTCAACATTTTGATGTCACTTATGGTGTAGATTGAGCGTGAGTCAGATATCTAAGTACTGCAAAAGTTTTATTCAATTCTGTCCAGCCAGTTTTGCATAACGCTGTGACATGATCTGGCTGGACAGACATACAGACAGACAGACAGAAACATTTCTGAGTCCTCTGATGTATGAAATGTAAAGATATCATTGTAAGAGCAAATTCTGACTTTTTATTCATATAGATAAATAATTTCGAGTTCGGAAAATGAACCTCAGGAGATTTAAAATATAGCGACAAAAAGCATTGACATGGAAACGCCAACAGATGTGAAACAGATGGGGTACATTTACATTTTTACTCATCCAGAAACAAGTAATTTAATTTTAAATAATAGGGGGGAAATTCTGCTTTCTTCCTACCGTTCTAATCTTTTTAAAGGTTTTGAATTATGCTCAGTTTCTTTTACAGTTTTTAACACTTTATCCTGAGCCAATTGTGAGACCAGGTGATAACTCTAACTGATTAACTGCCTCTCTAACCCTAATTTACACATCTTACCACAAATGCTGCATCTGCAAAGAATCTAGGTGAATATTTTTTTAATACACTTAACTTTTCCTGCTGCTGAAGCAGCGCACGAAACCCCCTCTGGCTATATGAGCATCTTTACACACCTGCAAACTGCAATTAGACATTGTTTTTCACTACAGACACATATTTCCACATCATCTTTCTACCTCTGTGCTTGGTAGTGTAAAGACTACTGGCTACATACAATTGATTGCACTGCTGAGAGGAGAACAGCGGTGCAGTGGGTATCTCTACCACTTCACAGTCACAGAGTCTTCAGCTGGCTGTATATAGTATTATTATATTTTATGGCATTTGCCAGACACCCTTAACTATGTGGTCCAGCTGTGGTAGCTTAGCCGTGCCACAACGTTCCTATCAGTAGTTCAACATCTTAACCACTTAGTGGTTTTCACAAAGTCATTGGGCTTTTCCTCTCAATTCTCTGCAGGAAGGTGCAGTGCCAAGATTGAGTCTCCAAGTGGACTCCATATTAACTTAATCTCTTGTTATTTTGAACCTCCAGCCTCCTAACACACAGTATGACAGCAGATCAATCCCTGCTATCCGTTATGAGGATGGGTTCCCTGTTGAGTCTGGTTCCTCTCAAGGTTTCTTCCTATTGACATCTCAGAGAGTTTGAACTTATCGCCATCGCCTTGCTCATCAGGGACAATCTGGTCCTTTTGATTTATACACATTTTCTCACACATTTTAAACTCATTTCTCTCTCTATATTTTTTTTTATTCTGTAAAGCTGCTTTGTGACACTGACAACTGTTTAAAGTGCTACATAAATAGAATTAACTTAATTTGAATTGAATTGAAGATTTAACTCCCCCAAGCTGAGAATATGTGCATTTAGGGACCAGAACAACATTTCTGTCATGCTGTCCAATTAGCATTCACTATCCAGCGTATTTACTGCACATTTTGCACTGTAGAGTGTTTGCATTTTACACAGTCCTGTTTGTCTGTGTTGTGTTATTTAGTGAACCCTTGTCCTGAACAAATCATTTTGGTCCAAATGTATACAATGTACACACCCATACTTTTTATCGATAATCTTAATTTTATTGAAATATTAATGCATCGAAATT
The DNA here is from genome assembly GCA_030522415.1 of Channallabes apus. Classification (NCBI taxonomy): domain Eukaryota; kingdom Metazoa; phylum Chordata; class Actinopteri; order Siluriformes; family Clariidae; genus Channallabes; species Channallabes apus. The sequence goes on from CM060115.1 coordinate 3,703,588, forward strand.
TGTAACATTTCCGATCAAGTTTTAAGGTTAAGCTATTAATATGTTTTTGAGTTTCCTTTAAGGCGGCATGGTGGCTTAGTGATTAGCCAAGGTCTGGGTTTGATTCCCGCCTCAGGGTCTGTGTGTGTGGAGTTTGCATGTTCTTCACATGCTTGGGGGGTTTCCTCCGGGTACTTTGGTTTCCTCCCACAATCCAAAGACATGCAGTTTAGATTAATTGGCATTCCCAAATTGCCCATAGTGTGTATGTGTGATGATTTGGCAATCTGTCCTGGGTGTACCCTAAGTCTCCTCCTCGCGAGCCTGTATACAGGATAAAGTGTTATAAAGATGAGTGAATGATTTTCTTTTACTGGCTTTAAGAGCAACATCTCACCTAGGCATGAAATGAAAGGGTTGTTCTCAACACATCCAGGCGTCTGTGATTTGTTTATTCTGTTTATTACTATCTAAGTGATCTATGAATGTGTCTATGAATAATGTCAGCTAGAATCTGAGCTACTTAGGTGGAATGTTTTATAATCAAAAATCAATTTTGCTTCAATAAATAGCCAAAGATATTGCTTTTCCCCCTTTAATTAGTGTGCATGCTTTTTTTTTTTTGATTGATTGGTTGATTGATGAATTGATTTGCATTATACATTATGTGCGCACTGAGGTGCACTGGGGTTTCTAACACATAACTCTAAAATGCCTCACTGATACACAGGAATGATATAGAGGAATGCTGATTCTGAATATATCGTAGAAATGGCGAAAAATACAGAGCGTGCGTTCGGAAAAGCGCGTCCGCGTGTGGAGCGGGGACGCGTGCATGCGCAGACGGGCGTCGGGAGCGCGCACTGTGGCTCTGTGAACTGCGGTTCTTCGTCTCGTGCGCACTCGCGTGCAAGGATAAAAAGAAAAATGGACAGAGTTCTAGGACTTGCGGTTCTGTGGAGTATTTTATGCGATGGATGTGTTTGGGGGAAATACGTCAAGGGTGTCGTGAACACCAAAGAGGTGAGATGTTGCACTGGCGATGTCTTATTTATTTTATTTGATTATTATTATTATTTTCTGCACGCAGTACGGTACACGTCTCAGACCTGTGCTTTTAGGAGCTTCCACTATCGCAGTGTAGATTTGGATGAGTGTGTTTTTCGTGCACGCGCATCTGGGTGTCCCGAGTGATAAATCTGCATCATATTAAACGTGGCATTTTACGTTTAAAGACGAGGCGCGTGCTCGCAGGCCATTACAACTTACCTTAATTTTCTGACTAATCACCATGTTACAGGTGTGTATATCTATCGAGTTCTCCTCTCTCTACAGCTCATATTTACGTATTATAAATTCATACATACATATATACGCCACACGCCTATCTTATCATTCACCCCCGCATCCATGTGCTTATAATTATTACCCTTAATGACGCTATAACGCTGTACACGCTGTCTACCGGAACGCGCATAGGCCGCGCGTGCGGCTCAGGTCACGTGATGTAAACTGTCCGTTGCTAGCCAGAGTGTTTTAAAAAAGAGAGAAAAAAAACGCGCCGTACTGTTTGACTTTTCCTGTTAAGCCTAACAAATGAAAAAAAAAACTGACTGAAATAAGGTGAAACACTGCTGAAATCACTAAACTATCACAGCTAAAAGATAAATGTTCTATACTTCAGACGTGTTCTGAGGAAAACATGAGGTAAAACATACTGCTCATTCAGTTATCCAGTCAGAGAGAGAGAGAGAGAGAGAGAGGGAGGGAGCGATAGATAGATATTTGTTATTTTGGTCCGTCCACACGCCAGCCGGATTGTCCCACCAGATGACGGATTCTCCTCACCCTGGAGATATATCTGTCGCTTCTGTGGCAGTAACTTAAGAAGTCCGGTTGCCAGCTCAATGCAGATTATCATTCACACACTTTCTCCAATTTGGGAACGCTGAATAGCCTAACCGGCTTGTCTTTGGATTGTGAGAGGAAACCTGAGTACTTGGAGAAAAACCCACCAAGCACGGCAATGCGCGTGGCGACAGGGCTAACCACTAAGTCGACAGACACTATTTGGACAAAAGTATTTGACGAAACCTGTTAATTATTGAATTCAGGTGTTTCAATCAGGCCCCTTAAATCTTAATGCTTCAGCATCCCAAGACACCTTGGACAATGCTGTGGTTCCATCTCTTGCCTTTTTCTATTCCAACATGACTGTACTGTACCCCATTACACAAAGCAAGGACTTTAAAGACATGGTTTGATGAGTTTGGTGTGGAAGAACTTGACTGGCCCGCATAGCGGCCTGACGTCAATGCCATCGAGCACTTTTAGGATAAACTGAAATGGAGATTGCGTGCCAGGGCTTCTCGTCCAACACCAGCGCCTGACATCATAAATGATCAACAGAATGAATTCCCACAGAAACACTCCAAAATCTGGTGGACAGCCTTTCAAAAAGAGTGAAAGCTGGGAAAGGGGGACCAGGTTGATATTGAAGTATATGTATTTGGATACAATATTAATGGAGGTTTGGTCAAATACTTTTGTCCATATAGTGTATATTCGTTGTTTCTGTGTCAGTTACGTAAGGGGTCGAGTTCCCACTCGACGCCCTGTTATCATTCACACACTATGAACAATTTGGGAACGCCAATTAGCCTAACCGGCGTGTCTTTGGACTGTGGGAGTAGACCAGAGTACCCATAGGGAACCCCCAAGCACGGGGAGAACATGCAAACTCCATGCACACAGATCCCAAGGTGAGAATTGAACCCAGACCCTGGAGGTGCAAGGCTGAACACTACACTTTCAGGTCGCGAAACAGATATATAGATAGCTAGATGGGGAGAGAGAGAGAGAGAGAGAGAGAGTCCTTTATTAATCCTAAAGGGAACTTGTAAATTGTGTTCTACAATCATGTAGCAGCAGGACAATGCATAAAACCATCTAGATAGAGTTGGGAAAGTGTGTTTCATTGACCATAAATGTCTGTCAGACATTTATTGGTGCCAGCCAGAGACTGCTGATCAGGGATGTTCACACATAATGGTTTCAATACAGTATGATGTGAAAAACCAGAAAAGATCAAGGGAACATACAGTAGTTCTGGGACAGAAACATGTAAGATCATCGGAGAAAGAAGTAACCATTCTGTAAAAATGTCATGAGCAGAAACACATTTTGGAACAGTAAACACATTACATACACCTAGAGGTGTATGGTCTCCAGCAGTGGAAAACCACATCAGGTTCCAGTCCTGTCAGCCAAGGACATTGGATGATGAATACTCCCCACACTGAAGATATAACCGTTGTGTCTGTGGCAGTTACTTACAGTAAGGGGTTGGGTTGCCAGGTTGACTGCCGATTATCATTCACACACTACAGGCAATTTGTATTGGGAGTATCTGGAGGAAATTCACCAAGCACAAGGAGAACATGCAAACTCTATCTACACCAAGGAGGTGCAAGGTGACAGTGCTAACCACTCTTTTGAATACCAGAGGTATTGTGGCCATAAAGGCTAACCTACAGTGTTTAGTTTTAGCACAATAATGCACCATGTTACAAAATACAAGTCATTTGTAACTGGTTTCATAAACATGACAGTGAATTCAGTGACTTCCCCAGACACTGGATCTGAATCCATTACTGCAGCTTTTTAGAATAATGAGCTCTTTTTGAGGCAAAGTCTCTAAAAGTGCAGAAATAGTTGTCGGAACTAACGAAACAAATCTCAACTAACAATTAAATTAAATGTGTTTTAATTAAATTACATGCCTGAACCTGGCCATGCAAATGACCAGACATTTGCATATGAATTTGGTTCAGGTCATCAGTTCACGTTCTGAGTGATTGCATCTGTATTTGGGGTTTAGACCTGACAGGAACAAATAATTGAGGACCAAGCACCATGTCCAGCAACCTCATCTAAAATTCATGAAGAAGCCTAAGTAACTTACTCGGTACAGGCTAGGTCTTCACTGAAGCATATCAATACTGTACGTGTGACTTCTTTTCAGAAAAAAAAACAAAAACCTTTGTTCCTTCTATGAAATAAGGACTCATAACTCTGTTGTAAGGTGCAGTGCAGAAATCCTCCAAACAGAAAGTAGAAGTAATCTATTTTCTACAGACTGAGATCTTTTTATGTGAGGCTAATCTGTGCTTCAGCTTCGTTAAAATTCATTAATTCCCACACTTAATGGGAATACGACTGATGCGGATAATTTCAAAGATCTGCCCCAAATAAATGAGTTTTCTTGATAATTTTTTTATAGTACGATCTCATCTACTGTAGATAATTTCTTTCTCTATGTTTAGCTGATGAATATTTCAAATATGGTAGAGATTTATCAACTAAATTATCTTCAACAGAATGCTATCCTTAGTTAATTAGGCATCATCAAGTCATTTGAGAAAAGGAAAAAGAAATTACAAAATTTCCATTATGATAACCATATTTATATATGCTTGTTGTATTGATTGTTGTATTAGTTGCACTGACTCAGAGCTATAGTTAAATGCATTCTGAAACTGAACTGTATAACACACAATAACTCAACACCAGTACATAAAATCACAGCATTTATTTAAATGTGCCTTAAGATAAAGCATTAATCAAGGGATTATATGTTTGTAGTGAAAGAGATGCATAGTTAAAACAAAGACTTTGTATATAGTCCTACTAAATGAAATGATAAAATGTAGAGCACTTATTTTTTTCAACAATACCCTGTGTTCAAGATCCATCGGAAGAAGGAAGAATGTTCTCCTCATCAGCACCAGGCCAATAATTATCAGCAGAACATATTTCCAATATTGTGTAGCTTCCCTTTTTACCATTGGAGCAGCTCTGGCTACTCTGGGCAGGATCCCACAAGACCTCTGGGGGAATATGCTGTGGGTTCTGCAGCAGTGTTTCATTTGGGCGCCATTGGTTGCGGGGTGGGACCTCCATGGATCAGAATTGTTTGCCTAGCACATCCCATGGATGCTTGATCGGTTTGTGATCTGGGGAATTTGGAGGCTAGGTCAACGACCTTGAACTCTTCATCTGCTAAGCTCCACACTCAGCATGCTGTGATGTGGGATTGGACCAGACGGATTTGGACCAGACTTTGCTCCCCACAGGCATAATGAGCCTTGGGTGAGCATGATCCTGTCACCATTTTACTGGTACAGCATATGCTTGATAATCAGTGGTATTCAACTGTGCAAGGAGTCAAATTAATTGTAATTTAAAATAAAAATATTTCTGCAGCGTCAAATCTAATTCAAATCCATGTTTACATACTGTAGAGTTTGCATGTTTTCCCTCTGTTGGATGGGATTCTAGCACTGTCCAAAGACATGCACTGAAGGCTGTTTTTAGTTTGCCTGCAGTATAGTATTGTGTGTGTATGTGTGAGAATGTGTGGGTCCGTGCCCTGCGATGCATTGGCACCCATCCAGAGTGTTCCCTGCCTTGTGACCTACGTTTCCTGGCATGGTCTTCAGGCTCCACATGACAGTATTGTACATAGTATATATAATGAATGGATGGAAGGATTTGAAGTGATAATTTATAGGAATTTGGAAATGAACAAAAAGGTTTCCTGGTACAAAAAGTTGCCTGCAATGTTAAATCCCTGGTTTGCAAAATGCTTTCAGAATTTAAATAGAAGCAGCCAGTCTCTTAAAGGGGAATCTGAAAAGACTGATGGTTTTGTTTGTCTAGGAGATGAAATAAAAAAAGTCAATGAGAGTGTTTCAGCACAACCTGCTGCCCTGACATCTTCAAACTCAGGCATGTTTTGGAGCTCTGAAAGTTTGCGGATGACACAACATTGATTGGGCGCATCTCCAGTGGACATGATTCTGCCACAGGTGGGAGATTAGACATCTGCTAAACTGGTGCAAAGAAAACAAATCAATGCCCTGAAGTCAGTGGAGATGTTAGTGGATTTTTGGAATTTCTCATTATGACCCACCCCATCAGCCTGTGTGGCTCCCCAGTCGGTATTGTGGAGTCCTTCTGCTTCCTAGGCATTATCATCACCCAGGACCTCACATGGGACCTTAACTTCCGATCACTAATCAAAAAGGCTGGAGATTAAAATGAGCTGGGATAATTTTGAGCAACTTCTTCCATGCTGAAGACTTTTTGCAACACTGCTCACTGGTAGGGTGGTTTTGTGGTTAGCACTATCACCTTGCACCTCCAGGGTCTGGGTTCGATTCTCTGTGTGCATGGAGTTTGCATGTCCTTCACGTGCTTGGTGGGTTTCCTCCAGCTACTCTGTTTTCACAGTTCAAGGACATACAGATTAGGCTAATTGGTGTTCCCAAATTGCCTGTAGTGTGTGAGTGAGTGTATGTGTGAGTGCCCTGCGATGGATTGACACCATGTTCAGGGTGTATCCTGCCTTGTGCTCTAAGTCTTCTGGGATAGGCTCCAGGCCCCCTGAATACAGGATGAAGCGGTATAGATAGTGAGTGAGTGAGTGAGTGCTTTCTAGTCAGACGTCCATCAGGACATGCCCCAAAATCAACGTCTTCCCAAATGCAGTTGCCTTGATGAAGAAGTTTTTTTAAAACTACATGCTCCTAATCCCATAATGTGGTACATTACTTGTTTTCTCACTTTGCACACATTCAGCACAACCTTTGTTTTGTTTTCACACTGTGAAGACTTGCTGTAAATACTTGCACCACATTACCGAGACAAATTCCTTGTATGTGAAAACATACTTAGCAATAAACCTGATTCTCTGATGTATCTGTCCAGTATGTACAGTATACTGTAGGTGTAAAATGGTCAGTTATTCTCAGGTGCACTACAAATTGATCTGTACTTACCAATATAGTTACTTCTTACCATTTAGTTCTGTGCTTGACAATATTTAAAATCATAGACCTGGAAACTCAAACCTACTGTAGTGCAATTATTTATCCATGCAGCAAGAAAATTTTGTTTGACAAGAAATCTTTCATTTAGTTCTGACTAAAAATAAGATTTTTAAGAAGCTAGTAATTATCTTTTTAAAGAAGATACTTAATGTCATATGTCATTGGCACAGGATTTGGCATGGATTTTAAATCAGAAAATTTAGCATTACAATATTTAACATTTTGGCAAGCACAGAACAATGCATATTACACTGCGAAACATCTATAATTTTATTCTACAGTATACTTTCTTTAAATTAGATTACAACAAATAGAATTTTACTAAATATTACTAAAATTGCAGGGAAAAAATGTCTTGTTCTGATGCCAGATCATTTAGCTTCTTTCAAGAAATAAATTCTTAATAACTAGAAGAAATTTATAGACGGGATGGGGTGGTTAATTGCTGAGGCAATTAATTGGGGCTTAATTGCCCCAAGGGCTGGGCAATTAAACGCTCAGGGGGCAATTAAACGCTCATAGACTTAACTTATTAACCGCTAGTCCCGCACCGTTTGTCGTGGCCCTATGATTGAGGTGTCAAACCGTTCGGCTTCTCCGGGAATGGGGTGCTATGCCTTTTCTCAGGGCCGGGACGGTTAATTGCCCCCGCAGGGGCACCGTCTTTTTATGCTCCACCGTCTGGAGCATAAAAGTGAAAGAAATGATAATTTACATAACATTTATGTATTTTGTCATACATGTTGAAAAACAGCTTTTTGTTATTCTTTCTCACAATTTGACCCTGAAAATTTAATATAAACGTAGTTTGTATGTTTGTAAGTCCCTCACCGTTCGTCGTAGACCCATGAATGAGGTGTCAAATCGTGCGGCTTATCCGGGAATGTGGTCCTATGACTTCTCTGAGGGGTTGGGCGGTTAATTGCCCCTGCAGGGGGCAATAGACCGCTCATAGAGCTGTCTAGCTCTATGCTGATTAGCATGTTGCTAGCATGACGTTTTAGCACTGACCCGGCAGTCGCATAGACACACTCTAGTTCTTTTATTATTCTGTTTGTTTAAACAGTTTGGGTTTCATTAATCTGCCTTGCAAAAGTATTTTGTTGGGATTATGCAGCTGTAAAATTTGGCATCTTCTATTCATTAATATTGAATGATTAATGGATTATTGATTGTTAAAATGTTCAAATATCGATATAGGAAAATGATGCGAAATTTGCAAATTTTCGAAAATCCTTGTTAAAGTAGATGTGGAACAGGAAAACGTCCAGTATGAATTAGGGATGCTCATATTAACCGTTTAACCGTTAATCGAAAGAATTAATTTTGACCGATTATTACTATCAGTTAAATGGTTTAAAATGTTTATATATATTTTTTTAATTAAATGTCCCTAGGCGCACTTATTACTCTTCCCCAGAAATGCACCCGAAATCCATTTATTATTCTTCCGCCTAAAACTTTGGACTGTTTCTCGCCCCGCAGCTTTGAGACGACCCTCACGTATGTTTCGTGCGGCTTGATCGGGAATGGTGTGCCATCACTTTTGGTGGGGATTCGTCGCGCAGAAAAAAACGAAAACCGCCCCAAAATGTCCCGTACACCAGACTTTGAGACCAGCATCAGCTATGACATCATACTTCCGTCTATGATGCCGCACACATTATAAGTGGCCCGGCAGCAGCATAGGAACACTTAAAATTTCTTCAGGAATTTTCGCTCTCTATTTATTATTATTATTATTATTAGTAGTAGTAGTAGTACAGTAGTAGTAGCATAAAGTTTTGCGGCATAAATATACACATACGCTATTTGTTAACTCATGGGGCGTTATCATGTATTTTGCCTGGCAAGCAAAATGAAGCGAGAGAAAAGAAGTCACTGATTATGGAGCAGAGGTGGACATTTATATGAGAGACAATCCGTCCTCTTTGGATATTCATGCCCTAGACTGGTGGAAAGCAAATGAACAGCGCTTCCCGAGACTGGCCATTCTAGCGCGGCGTTATTGCTGCATTCCTGGGACATCTGAGAGGGTGTGACTATCCCCACAGCACGTTGACATGTTACTTTTATTTTATATATATAAAAACTAGACAGTTTGTGGTTTGAGGCAGGCCTGCTATTTTTTTTTTTTTACCGAAAAAGCTTAGTAGCCAATGTATGAAAATATTTGCCTACCTGAAGCAAGCGTCAAAGGTATTTCAGCATGTTTTCATTTTGTAATCTTAGTTTGTTATTTAAGTAAAAAATATTTAGTGCAGGTCTATTTATTTGATTCTTTTTATTTATAGTACTTTGTTTTTCTCTGTTGTCGGAAACGCTGCAGGTGCGCGACAATTTGACGATGTGTGAATCCAGATTCTGTTCTTGATATGTTCTGTGTGCTGTTGTTCGCACATGTTAAAATCAAAACTGAACAAAAAATGTTTGTATATTTAATCAGACACTGCTCAGTTCTATTTTCATTTTATTCTAATTTAATATTCTAATCGGATCAGTTAACGGTTAATGTTCGGATAACGAACGGCGGTTGTCGGTTGGGAAAATGAATCGAATTGAGCATCCCTAGTACGAATGTTACATAATAATTAATAAGTAGCTCTGACCAGAGAGACCACGGAACATCTGTACTGTTTTTGCACTGGCTCACAAGATCATGGTTTGTAAATGTTCCTGTCACCCAAATACATGAACAAGAAAGTAAGAACATAATTTGTTTAGTGATGTGTAACATGTTGCATGAAACAATAGTGGAAAAATCTGTACAATTTAAAATGACAATCTTTGTGTTAATTGGCTTTATTTATCAGATGAATTTGCTAAAAAAAAAAAAAAACATCAGCCAATAAAGCGGGACGTCATTGTGGTGTTGCAGCATCTTTACATTTATTGCTGTAGATCTAAATCATGCATCTCAAATCTATCTAATGTGGTACAGATTTATTTGGATTATTCTATTAAACAGACCTTTTCTATTACAAACCAGACAGAAAGACAGGAGTCTTTAATTGCATGACATCTTTATTTGATCGTAAACTACAGCACGTTAAAAGGGCAGTGTTTTGTGAGTTTATTTGACAAATCCCCATCTTTTTATTGAAGTTCACTGTGGATATTTGCAGAGGCAAAATAATTACAGCCAGAGAAACTGCCTGTTAGTAACCAGTGAACTGTAGATCAGTGGTCCATGTACTCGGTCAGTTCTGTCTCTTTAATTGATGTCAAACATGATCCTTGTGCTTGTGTAGTGATCTTGGTCCACTCGTCCGTGCAGAATATTTTAAGCTCATTTATATTCTCAGGTTTGTTCATGTGGACATTTTACTTCTTATCAGGTTACAGGGTTTCACACACCGTCACCCTCTATACCCCCCCCCCCCCCCACACACACACAATTATATGCTGATTCACACATGACGAGCAGACTGAGAACACCCGTTAGCCTAATCTGCATGTCCTTGGGATTAGGGCTCAAATCCAGCGACTGGGGAGTTGTTCAATATTAATTCCAAGGAATTCATATTGTGTTCAGAGAAGATCAGCCTCTAGACTCAAGAACATCATCAACTGGACTGAATGAGTGTGTTACGCTACTTATACTTATCCTAACACAGAGTTTGGGGAAAAAAATGGAAGAACATATTATTTTACAGAACCTGGAATGAGACTGAGTCCATGTGTGTTACCACATCTTACAGTGTGAAGATATAAGCTTTAGAAATGAGTCACCTTCACTTAACTACTGTATATGATGAAGGTTGTGCGCTTTAATAGTGGTTTCAGTAGATGATTCCATTCAGCACACGCTTGTCACAGATTTACATCACTTAACCCAGTTAGATATCCACTGTTAATTTATTTAGATTGTCTGCCTTCCTTGTTTATTTACTTCCCGCTGCCTTCCTTTCATCCTTCCATTGCCATTTTCTTTATTCCTTATTTACTGTATCTACATTCTTACTTTTTTATTTCCTTCCTTCTTTCCTCTTCCTTCTCTCTTTACGTCCTTCTTTCCTTTAGTCTTTTCCTCTCTTCCTTCTTGCACTTCCTTTCTAACATATTTTCTTTCTTCCTTCTTCCATTACTGTCTCCCTTATTTCCTTCCCACTGTCTACCTTCCATCCGTTCATTACTATCTTGGTTATTCCCTTCCTTATTTACTTGTTTCCTACCTTCTGTTCATAATTCTTTACCTACAATCTTACATTTTTTATTTCCTTCCTTCCTTAGGCCCTTTTTCCTTTTGTCCTTTCCTTCCTTCCCTCCTTCCTGCATTTTCTTTAACAAATTTTCTTCCTTATGTCTTTCTTCCTTCTTTCATCCATTACAATACTATCTCCCTTATTTCGTCCCCCGTTTCCTCCCTTCTTTTGCCTCCTTTTTTACTTACTATCTTACTTTTTATTCCTTCCTTCCTCACTACCATTCTTCTTTCCTTTCTTCATTCCTTACATCTTTCCATCCATACTTCCTTACATAGTCTTTTACCTTCATTTCCTTTCCTCCCTCCTTATTTACTTCCTTCTTTCCCTCCTTCCTCCTTCCTTCCTTCCTTATTTATTAAGCAGTAGGCAGGGAATTGCCGATAGAGTGTATTTTGCCTCTCACTTTACTCCTTCGACTCTCCTTATCTTACAGGACTGGGTGTTTCTGACACGGTTTTGTTTCCTCACGGATTTCGGCAGACTGGACTTCACGTTTCGTTACCCCAAGGTAAAATTACAAGCATTACTGTACAGATGATGAAATATAGTTTTCATATGTAACACACATGATGCAGTAGTGATAAAATAGCTAAGATACCATAGCATTATCCAGGTTCTTACTGTATACTAGGCTTATTTTCATGCCAGTATACTTGTATAATACTTAAAGGAATCAGCGAAAATGCTTATCAGTGTAAAAGTGCATTATTGCTGTTTAATCCACTTTATAAACTCTGCTGTCCCTCTTTATTTCTGTCACTCATTGACAGTCCCTTTTTGCCGTCTGCTTGGCAGATAGTTTATCATGTTTGTGTCTCAGAATATCTTCATTTTTCTCTCCGCATCTCTGTATCGTCCCCCCCAGTCACGCTGCTGTCAGAACATATTGCTCTACTTTGATGAAAGCTCACAGTGGCCAGCTGTATACAAGAGGTCAGACAAGGTGAGCTGGACACCGACAGCGCGCGTGTAGCTTTGTTGTCTACTGTATGCATGCGGAGATCAGTTTAAATGAGACGTCTGCAGTCTATGTCACGTGTAAGTCACGTGTTGTTTCCTAAATTAAATTCTCAGCTCTCATCGTCGGGTGCCAAATGTGTCACGTGCCTAAGTGAAAGTGATGTGTGGGTGTGTGGAAGCGACTATTTTGACTCTCCCGGTTCTTATCTGTTTTGATGAGAGGTAAAAGACGAAAAAGGTTATGGTGAATGTTGGTGTATTATAGGATTGCTATCAGAAAGAGGCAGTCCTGAGGCCCGAAAACAACCAAGTCATTAACCTTACCACCCGCTACACCTGGTCTGGATGTGTGGTAAGAAATGTTATATGTATCAAATCTTTGTTCTAAAAGGAAAATTCTCATTAGAACAATATTGTATGTTTTTTTTTTTTTTTTCAACAGTATGCATGCCAACATTACTGTATATACATCGGGTGTTCAAGTCAAACTGGGACTTGATGATATTTCTTCTGAATGAAAGCATAAAACCGATTGACATTTACAGCTTTCAAGGACAGTATGATGAGACTTTTAGCCACAGTAAAACATTTAAATGGTGCAAATGGTTTAAAGAAGGCCGTAGGTCCGTGAACAATGCAGTCGTTCCCATTAACATTCAGTGAGTCGAAAACCTGAGCCTTTGAAATCTACATTAGTCGTGATTTGGTATGCAAAAGAAACACATCTGTCTGTCGAAACTGTACACACCCTTGCACAATACAGGATCTCGGCTGGGGGTTATTGCCACATCAGCCCCCTACTGTACTGACCTCACTCCAACCCATTTCCATATGTTCAGCCATTAGAGGAGTTCCTTGGAGGCCAGCGTTTCAGACATGAAGCCGGCAGTCTGATTAAGTCTCTGGCGCACTGAGAAAACTTTCCACCTTGATGGTATCCAGGCACTAGTGAAATACTGCGATAAGTTTATTAGTGTAGCAGGAGATTGTAGAGAGAAATAATGAGAGTTTTTACTCTAATACAGTAACTGTGTTGTGCAACTGAAGACAATCAAAAGTCCCAGTTTGACTTGAACACCCTTTGTGTTAAATAAATGCAAACAAGGGGTAAATATATTATTTTATTTTTATTTATGTAAAATCAATTTTATCATTCCTTTTCCATAAACACAAATAAAATAAATAAAACTTGAACAGAAAGAAACAAATGGTGGTTTACTTGGGCAAATAATGTAAAAATGCTGTCTGGAAAATTTCATTTGACCGGCACAATAGCTTTGATTACAGCACACAATGTGGTGGCCAGTTTGTGTGTGAAAATGGTTCCTCATGCTCCCAGGACCACACTTCAATCAAATCCATTGATGTGATAACCGGGTCACTCAGGCCGACAACTGACTTCATTTTATTGCCACATAACGTCTAGACCTGACCAACTGAAGCAACACCAGATCATAACACTGCCTACAGAGGCTTGTACAGTGGGCGCTATGCATGATGGGTACATCTCTTCATGCACTTCCCTTTCTATCCTGATGCACCGATCACTCTGGAATAGGGTCAGTTTGGACTCATTAAACCAATTCAAGGAATCTAATATCCTTAATAGTTTTCCGTACTTGATGCAGCCCAATAATTTGACCCTTCTGAAGTGAAAGTTTTTTTTTTTTTTTTTTTTTTTTTCCGTCCTGGCAGTGGACATCCCAAATCACGTGTAATGTACAGGGTGGGCCATTTATATGGATAGACCTTAATAAAATGGGAATGATTGGTGATATTAACTTCCTGTTTGTGGCACATTAGTATATGTGAGGGGGAAAACCTTTCAAGATGGGTGGTGACCATGGTGGCCATTTTGAAGTCGGCCACTTTATTCTTTCATGAGTTATAAAATGTGGTCAATGTGACACATCAAACAGAAGAGGGAGAAGAGGGTTGTATTGACAATCCAACACAATGGGCAGCACATTGAACACATTTTATAACTTAATTAATAAACTTGTAAATAACTCATGAAAGAATAAAGTTACCAAGAACACCATTGCTTTTCTTGTGAAATTCCCAATAAGTTTGATGTGTCACATGACCCTCTTCCTACTGAAAAAAAACAAAAGTTGGATCGACTTCAAAATGGCCCACCCTGTAGTGTAAAGTTGCGATATGCCACAATTATTGGACTCTATTCTATATTTATTCAATCAAACAGACGCTTTCTGCTACAACTAGGACGAGAAGACAGGGATCTTCAATTATATAAAACATTATGACATCTTTATTTGATAGTAAACTACAGCACGTTAAAACAGCAGTGTTTTGTGCGTTTATTTGACGACTTCCTGTGTTTTTATTGAAGTTCACTGTGGATATTTGCAGTGGCAAAATAATTACAGCCTGAGAAACTGTAGATCAGTGGTCCGTGTACTCTGTCAGTTCTGTCTCTTTAATTAATGTCAAACATCATTCTTGTGCTTGTGTAACGATCTTGGTCCACTCGTCCATGCGGGATATTTTAAGCTCATTTATAGTCTCAGATTTGATGTGGACTTCTTGCTTCTTATCAGAGTACCAGGTTTCAGTAGCGTTCAAATCCCTACCCTGATGCACCCATCGCTCTGGAATACAGTCAGTCTAGACTCATCAGACGTTGCTGGAAAATCTGATATTTGTGAAACCTTTTGTTCTGCGTATCTGTTTTTGCTAACAAGTGTATTTTTTTTACGGACACACAGCAATGAGTTCTCATCACATTGTATGCGTGAAAAAAAGCTCTTACCTTCCCTATTACACGGAGTTGTTTTTTCTACTGTCTCTTTGCTTATCTGCTCAAAAAAAGTCACCATTTCAGATAAACAAGTTACAAATAGCACTGTGCACAATTGCACACAATAATTTCAGGCAAGTTCCTGAATATACTGTATTAGCCCAAATCTTGGTTGCATCTGCCAGGAGGTTCAGCCTTAAACCAAGGTAGAACTTTTTATACGCTTGTAAAGCAAATGTCAAATCAACAAGTATAAAATATATGTTTTGCTACGACCTTCCGAGTATGAGTGTTTGGACATCCTGAGACATGAATTGAAGAACCACATGCACAAACCTAAGGGTGTAAAGAAGCTTAAAGTATTCTGCATGAATAATCGACCAAAACTCATTGTAAATGTATTCAACCTTATTAAATTTTATACACCAAGAGCTGTTATTTCATCCAGAGCAGGCATCATCAACATTAAAGAAAAATGTTGTTTTTGTGTGTGTGTGTGTGTTGGGGACTCTATTATGAGGAACTTTTGCTAATTTCTATGAAGGGTACAAAATATTAGGTGACTACCTTGCCTAATTTCCTGGTTTGAGGCTGTAATCATTTTGCACCTCAGGTTGAAGAAGAGGATGGTGAAGAATTTCTCAGCTGTGTCGGAGGGCGTAGCTTTCGTTCGGTCAGAGAGAGGTGGTGGTACATTGTGCTCAGCAAGTGTGGGGTGAGTGCGAATTTAGCTTTTCTAACCCACTAAAAAGAAAAACACAGCTTGCCTCGAAATTAACCTGTGAAATGCTGTCTACTGTGTGTTCCATTTGGAGTTGGGAGAATACTTGATACTGTACTTCTTCTTTCTTGTTATCACTATTAGGTGTAGCAACTCTACGCAATCTCATCTCAATGTTTTTTGGTTTGTGATGTATTTTCTACATTGTAGAACAATACTGGAGATTTAAAAACTATGAAATAACACATACGGCATCAGGTAAATAAGTAACAACAGCAGTTGTTATTTTAAGACACGGAGGTCAGCTGGTCTGGAATCGTTCTTGCAAGAACAGTATTGACAAGTGCTTTTGCAAAACCCATCAATCGACTCAATGAACCTGGCTCTCATGGAGACCATCCCAGCAAAGCAAGACCTAAACCTACCTTTGCTGCAGAGAGTTACCAGCCTAAGAAATCACCAATTAACAAACTGCATCTCAGATTAGAGCCTTTATAAAGGCTTTACAGAGTATACTGTAAGTAGCAGACACATCTCAATATCAACTGTTCATCCATATTTTGGACGACTTCAGCATTGATTTACAACGTAGAAAGAAATAAAAATCAGGAAAGACCATGGGAATTAAAGTTGTATCCAAACTTTTGACTCCTTCCACACTCCAAAGCTCACTGAATGTTCAAATGTGACCACATACTGTAATCCATATATACTGTACACACTATACTGTATGTTCAGAAATATGTGGAAACCTGACCATCACATGGATAAGTGAGTCCTCCTCACACTGTTGCCACAAAGATGAACAAGCCAAATTGTATAGGATGACTTCATATGCTATAACTTTGAGTTCTCTTCTGTGCAATTAAGAAGCCCAATTATGTTGCTGCAATGGCATGTGCATAACTGGAGGTAGACTTGAAAGACAGCTTGCCAAATTGCCAATGGTTTATTAGTGTATATATAGTGCATCTCAAAAAAGGTTTTGGTTTTAGGTTAGCCTTTTTGGTCTACAAGTCATGAAAATCTTCCTAATATTTCCTAAAATCAATCAAGAAATGATTTACAATGCAGAAATGTCCAACGTTTGACAAGTATGTTCATTTAAGCACTCAGTGCTTGGTTGGGGTCTCTTATGCACAAATCACCGTATCAGTGTGTGACATGTCATGAAGGACATTAGCCTGCGGTACCGCTGGAGCATTATTGAAGACTAGATTGCTTTGAGAGTAGCTTTCAGCCCATCTGTATTCCGTGCTTCCCGTCCTCCTCTTGACAAGACATTGTAGATTCTCTATGGGGTTCAGGTCAGGTGGGTTGGTTGGACAATTAAGCACAGTAATATCATCATATCAGCAGTTAGTGGTAGTTTTGGCTGGTAGTCCTTCTGGAAAAGAAAATCAGCATCTCCGTAAAACTTGTCAGCCAACGAAAGCATGAAGTGCTATAAAATCTGGTACTGTAGATGGCTGTGTTGGTGGAGGTTGATATAACACTTTGGACCAACACGAGCAGATGACGTGGAGCCCCAAATCCTCATTGACTGGAAGCTTGACGGTAAACCTAAAGCAACTTGGATTCCACTCTTCCACTCTTCCTTACATACCCTCTCCTCGGGCTGCTGCGGATATGTTTGCTCTAACAACTCATGTTTTACTTCACATCACTGCTTTTTATTAGCGCCACGGTTTCGGAACAAATAAGACAAATTGGTTTTAAACTTCTTGCAGGAAGACTAAACATACTTTAATCTGTCCATTCATCTTTAAAGGTTCAGTTTTCAGAGTGTAATTGGGTTTTGTGAATTAAGCCATGCTGTGTCGCGCTTTCATTTGTGTTTAATGAGGATTGTAGTTGTTTGTGGATGCACTACGGTTACTTTTTGTGTCTTCTGCATATTTTGTGTACTGTATAACCGGTAAACTATTGTGTTGATTGGCTCTGTTGAGTGACGTGTATAGCCACGCCTACCTCGAGGGACAGAGCCTTAAATAAGTAAAAAAAAAATGTTTTATTAAAAAGCACTAGGTGCTATGACATAATCTGGGACATAACTGCTCATAACTTCACTTTTACTCAACGTTTTGATTGATGGTGGAGGTTAAACTTCAGGCAAATATCTAAGTACTGGCAAAGTTTGGACAGACGGACATTTTTCTGAGACTGGTTTCGGATCGTCCAATGTATGAAAAAGATCGCATTGAAAAAGGCGAGTTCTGACCAGTAAACACACAACCTTTCTTTTATGTATACAGATTGAAATTGTGCTGAAGAGGTGTGCACTGAAAATGTTTTTACTTGCACATGTCTAAGCCTAGAAGAGATCAGCGTGCTTTCTGTCCTTCCCAACTCAATGCATTTATTTTCTAGCCTTTGATACCTTGCTGTCTTTTATCCGCTCCCTCAGCCTCACACCATCTCCAGCCACATTGACAGGGTACGCTCCGTACTCTTTACCCCTTTTTGATAAAGAGGAGGATTTCCTACTAAATGAAATCAAAGCGTGTTATCTTTTTTTCAAGCTTGCCTCAAATCCTCTCAAGAACTAGAAGGTCTGATGCTTTGAAGTCCTTTATAGATGTGCTCTTTGTGTTCTGAATAGTTCTCTGCCTCTCTATCCTGTTTCTCCCACACTCACAGGGTGGAGGGTTACAGCTGGAGTATGAGATGAAGCTGACCAATGGGAAGTCTTTCTGGAAACAACATTTTTCTGCAGACGAGTTCGGTGAGACACACAGAAGGATGCTCGCATACAGCATTAGACCTAATGGAAGATGTTACAATGAAACTGAAAAAGTGGAAGATTTATATGTATCTCGAATAGCTGGAGAAAGTAGTTAAATTTTAACAGAATTTATATATTTTCTACAGTATAATGCAATGCTGTGTTATTAAGTTAACTTTATACGTGCATGCCAACATGTTGCAACTGAAGAGAAAGAACTTCTGTTTTTGCATGAAATAAAATATTTTATATATATATATATATATATATATATATATATATATATATATATATATAGCATACAGGACCAAAAGTACTATATGTTATAAGAAATCTGTACATAATCAGTGTGCAATATTTTATTTCTATTAAGTACAGTACACATGTGAAATGCTTTCCTTTACTCACATACATACTTTTCTTCCATTTTCTTTTGTCTGTGTCAGGAATTTTGGAAACGGACATCACCTTCTTGGTTATATTTGCCAGTGTGTTTTCTCTCTCCTGCTACTTTGCATGTGAGTTAATTTTTTAATGATTTATTAATGACTGTGTAAAAAGATTGTTTCTAATTAAAATCAAATCAAATCACTTTTTATTGTCACGTCACGTTACTGGTACACTGGTACAGTACACGTGAGTGAAATTCTTATGTGCAAGCTACACAAGCAATAGTGGTGTACAATTATAAGAATAAATACGTATGCATATGAATAGTACAGTATAAGAATAGTATAAACTAAAATAATATAAATAAAAAAATTTTAAAAATTTAAAAATTGTGAATGCAAGTATACATAATATATATATATGTATGTATGTATGTATGTATGTATGTATGTATGTATGTATGTATGTATGTATACACACACATATACTGTATTTACATCTACATATACACATATATGCATACATACATCTACATATACACATATATGCATACATACATCTACATATACACATATATGCATACATACATCTACATATACACATATATGCATACATACATCTACATATACACATATATGCATACATACATCTACATATACACATATATGCATACATACATCTACATATACACATATATGCATACATACATCTACATATACACATATATGCATACATACATCTACATATACACATATATGCATACATACATCTACATATACACATATATGCATACATACATCTACATATACACATATATGCATACATACATC
This sequence comes from Channallabes apus, assembly GCA_030522415.1. NCBI lineage: Eukaryota > Metazoa > Chordata > Actinopteri > Siluriformes > Clariidae > Channallabes > Channallabes apus. The sequence goes on from CM060115.1 coordinate 3,723,055, forward strand.
TACATATACACATATATGCATACATACATCTACATATACACATATATGCATACATACATCTACATATACACATATATGCATACATACATCTACATATACACATATATGCATACATACATCTACATATACACATATATGCATACATACATCTACATATACACATATATGCATACATACATCTACATATACACATATATGCATACATACATCTACATATACACATATATGCATACATACATCTACATATACACATATATGCATACATACATCTACATATACACATATATGCATACATACATCTACATATACACATATATGCATACATACATCTACATATACACATATATGCATACATGTATATACACATACACACACGTTTGTGAGAGTATGTCTACTTGTGTATAATGTATAAGAATGTCCGCAATGAATGTTGTGCAAAAAGGCAATTATGTGCAGTATGGAGTGGAAAGTGGCTTAGTGACTATAAAGTGACAGTGTAAAGTGACCGTGTAGTGTCTATGAAGACCTGTTGGTCAGTGTTCAGCAGTCTGATGGCCTGATGATAGAAGCTGTCCCTCAGCCTGCTGGTTCGGGACCGGATACTGCCATACCTCCTGCCTGACGGGAGCAGTTTAAATATGTTGTTGCTGGGGTGACTGGAGTCTTTGATGATCCTCCTCGCTTTCCTCAGGCACCGCTTCCTGTAGATGTCCTGGAGGGAGGGAAGCTCACCTCCAATTATCCTCTCGGAACACCGCACCACTCTCTGCAGAGCTTTGCGGTTGTAGGCGGTGCTGTTGCCGTACCAGGTTGTGATTGATCCAGTGAGGATGCTCTCGATGGCACAGCGGTAGAAGGTCCTGAGGATGCGGGGGCTCATGCCAAATCTCTTCAGTCTTCTGAGAAAGAAGAGTCGCTGCTGCGCCTTCTTCACTGTTTTGTTAATATGAACTGACCATGTGAGATCCTCTGCTATGTGAACACCCAGGAAACGGAAGCTGCTCACTCTCTCCACAGCAGCGCCGTTGATGATAATGGGGGAATGTGCAACTCTACACCTCCGGAAGTCCACTATCAGCTCTTTGATCTTTCCGACATTGAGGGAGAGGTGATTCTCCTGGCACCAATGTGTCAGGGCACTGACCTCCTCCCTGTATGCCGTCTCATCGCCGTTGGTGATAAGACCCACCACTGTTGTGTCGTCCGCAAACTTCACAACGATGTTGGAGCTGCTAGTGGCCATGCAGTCATATGTGTAGAGTGAGTACAGTAGAGGGCTCAGTACACACCCCTGTGGAGCACCAGTGTTCATTGTGACAGAGGATGAGGTGATACTGCCCAGTCTGACCATCTGGCGTCTGTCGGACAGGAAGTTGAGAATCCAGCTGCAGAGAGAGCTGCTCAATCCTAGATCTTGTAGTTTCCTGTCCAGCTTCGAGGGAACGATGGTGTTGAATGCGGAGCTATAGTCTACAAGCAGCATTCTCACATACGTATCCTTCTTCTCCAGGTGGGTGAGGGCAGTATGTAGAGTCAGGGCTATGGCGTCATCAGTGGACCTGTTGTGGCGGTATGCGAATTGTAGAGGGTCCAATGAGTCCGGCAGCGCAGAGCAGATGAAGTTCCTGACCAGTCTCTCCAAGCATTTGCTCACGATGGGGGTCAGGGCTACTGGTCGCCAGTCGTTCAGGGATGTGATGGTGGAAGATTTGGGTACAGGGACTATGGTGGCCGTTTTGAAGCAGGCTGGAACTACAGACAGAGAGAGGGAGAGGTTGAAGATGTTCATGAACACTCCAGCCAGCTGAGCCGCGCATGATTTAAGGACACGGCCGGGGATTCCGTCAGGACCAGCGGCTTTGCGTGCGTTCACCTGTCTGAAGCACTTCCTTACATCTTCTTCAGACACTGAGTGCGCACTGACGTCATCCATGATGCGAAGTTCGCTGTCCAGTTTCGTGGTGTTCACTGTGTCGAATCTAGCGTAAAATACGTTTAGATCCTCACACAGAGAGGCCGTGGTCTGCGGTGTGCTGGTTTTCCCTCTGAAGTCCGCGATTGTATTCAGTCCCTGCCACATTCTTCGAGGATCATCAAATTGTTGTTCCACTTTGTCCCTGTACTCACGTTTCGCAGATTTAATAGTCTTCCGGAGTTGGTAGGTGGCGTGTTTATATTCCAATGTGTTAGCAGAGGCAAAGGCAGAGTTCCGTGCTGCCAGTGCCATGCGAACATCACTGTTTATCCATGGTTTCTGGTTTGGATAAATTTTCACTGTAATTTTAGATTGTTTCTAATTATTCCACAGTGCCTTTGAATACTTTAGTTTAATGAGGTTGTGACGTTTACTTGTTTAGGAAAGATGAAAAGGAAAATGAAAGAGAATGAAGACTAAAAGAAGTGACGGTAGCAGAAGTTAGCAAAAATCAGTAAGAGTGAGGTGAGGAGGGTGTTAAAGAGGATGTTGAAATGGAGTTGGTCCTGATGTTGTACAGTACCTGTGGTGGTTTGGAAATGCTTAGGAGAGGTGGCAGTAGAGTTTCTGATCAGTCTGTTTAACAAGATCTTGGATAGTGAGAGGATCCCATAGGAATGGAGAAGTCATCTATTGGTGGATCTATAATGTATATTATATTATATTGATCTTTGTTCATTGATTGGATCTTTAAGAACAAGGCAGATGTGCAGAGCTGTGGCAACTACAGAGGAATAAAGCTGATGATTCATACAATGAAGCTTTGGGAAAGAATGGAAGCTAGGTTAAGGGCAGAGGTGAGCATTTGTGAGCAGCAATATGGTTTCATTCCTAGAAAGAGTACGCCAGTTGTAGTATTTGCTTTGAGGATGCTGATGGAGAAGGACAGAAAAGGTAATAGGGAGTTGCATTGTGCCTCTGTAGATTTAGAGAAAGCGTATGACAGGGTACAGACAGAGGAGCTGGAGAGGTCTGGGGTGGCAGAGAAGTATGTTAGACTGGTGCAGGACATGTACTGTATGAGAGCTGTAAGACAGTGGTAAGATAGAATAGGTGGAGGTGGGTCTGCATCAAGGATCGACTCTAAGCCCCTTCTTGTTTGCTCTGGTGATGGACAGGATGACGGATGAGGTTAGACAGGAGTACCCATGGACTATGATGTTTGCAGATGACATTGTGCTTTGTAGACAGAATAAGGAACAGGTTGAGGAGAATATAGAGGTAGAATATGCTCTGGAAAGCAGAGGAATGAAGGTGAGCCATAACAAGACAGAATACATGTGTGTGAATGAGAAGGATCAAGTGGAATTGTGAGGCTACAGGGAGCAGAGGTAAAGAAGGTGCAGGACTTTTAAGTACTTAGGGTTAAAGGTCCGGGACAATGAAAGTGTGGAGTGTGGAAAGGAGAAGAAGAGGCGTATGCAGGCCGGTTTCGAACAGGTGGAGAAAAGTGTCAGTTGTGCTGTGTGATAAAAGAGTATCAGCGAGAATGAAAGGAAAGGTGTACAAGACAGTGGTGAGACCAGCGATGCTCTACGGCTTAGAGACCATGACACTGAAGAAAAGACAGGAGGCAGAGCTAGAGGTAGCAGAGCTGAAGATTCTCTTTGGGAGTGACAACAATGGATAGGATCAAGAATGAGTTCATCAGGGGGACAACAATTTGTTTTATTTGGATGTTTTGGTGATAAAGTCAGAGAGAACAGATTGAGGTGGTTTGGACATGTTCATAGAGGAGATATATATATGTAAATATATCGGTAGAAGGATGCTAAGGCTGGAACTGCCAGGCAAGAGGTCTAGAGAAAGAGCAAAGAGGAGAGGCTCTGACCCCAAACTCAATAACCGCATCTCAATAATCTTGAACCCACTCATTATACACGTTTAAACTGATCTCAAACTATCGCAAGCACAAATTAGTCAGAAATTGTGAGCGTTAGAAACCCTGTGTACCCATTTTAGAAGCCATTTGCGCCTGTATGCTTACTGTCAAGTTCAGTTTCGAGACTTTGAAGACATTTGAGGCAGTAAAACGTGCAGTTCTTTGTAATCCTATTGGTAGTTTACTATTTACAGTACACATTTTCATCCTGTGTGGTAGGAGTGAATTATTTGCTAAATTTGTTTAGAAATAATCAAAATGGCGAATGACAGAGATGCGTTCTGTTCAGTTAATTGTTAAACTCTTGTATTTTTACTTAGTTTGCATTGATTAAATGCTATGATTGGTTGTTAAGTGAGAAAACCTATGTGGTATGTGTTATAATTAATTACTTTATATAATTTTTTATTTTTATTTTTTGTTAAAAAATTTTGGGGAAAATGTAATATGGAATTAGTATATTTATAAATTTGTGATACTTGCAATTTTAATAGAATCAGCACCTAGGTATCGTGAAAATATTGTATCGGGAGGTGACTGCTGATTTCCATCCCTATTGTTTAGCATGTTTGGAATATTCCAATTTGTGCATTATAGGTTTTCAGGATAGATGACTTTGCATTTTCCATTTTCTTTGTTTTTTTTAGAAAAAAACGAATGGTAATTGCTACTGGAACACAAGGTCCACAACACTAAATGTAACCATTTATTGTTCAAAAGCATGACCTGTTTCATAAAAAAATTGCAAATCCTGCAAAACAGCATTTTATAGGAAAAAACACTTTGAGATGTGGCGTTATTAGAAAATAAACTAATTGTATTGGGCCGCAATACACAACCTGGTAACGGATTATTTTTATAATTAATATTATCACTTTAAGTGAAAAAAATGTGTATAATCAATTTCACAATGTAATATTTCAGGTGAGCGTTCATAATTTATAAAATTTTTTGTGAGTGTTTTATGTGCCTATGCCTATTTTATGCACGTTTTTTTTCTCTTTCTATGTAATTCTTTTAGATAACCTGAAAGGAAGACAGCTGCTCCATACCACATATAAGATGTTTATGACTGCAGCGGGAGTAGAGGGTGAGAGAGGACGGCCAGTAACTCATGCTGCTCATATAATGTTAGCTTTAATATCAGTATCAGATCTGTATCTGCAGATAAATTTTTTTTTATTTCATCAGATGTCATTTCTTATTTTCCTTGATGTTCACTCGCCATTTTTTTCTCCTTCACTGCCTTCTTGCTACAGTATGTGTTTTCAGCTTTGTGTTAACTCCCTTTACCCTAGTGTTACTACAGCTTTGCCATGCTGTGTTTTTCTCCCCAGTTCTCAGTTTGCTCTTCTTTTGTATATATTGGGGTTTGTATGCCAGAGATGGAGTGGGAAATGGGTGTCTAAAGATACTCGGTGAGTGAGTCAATAAGCACATTTAAGAGTTTGAATGATCTTTTTATTGGTTAAATATGAGATTATTTCATGAGAACGGTGGCTACAAATTTACTTCCTTGGATCTAACCCTGCTGTAAGCATGTTGAGTGCTGGTTATTACTGTAACACGTGCAAAAATAAGGCTGCGTTTGATATAAATAAAATTTTTATGAGGATATGTGTGTGTGTGGGGGGGGGGGGGTACCTTATGCATATGACATTTAAATAATGAGCTTGTGGGAAGCGGTTTATGTCTGTACAGCTAAAGATTTTTCTTCAACTACATAACTAGCTTTTTTACTGACTAAATTATTTAATTACTGACTTTATTTTTTTACTTATTTACTTACCTTATTTGCTAAATTCCATTTTATGTACTTCTGTACTTACATTTTAACATTGATTTACTACTGTATGTACTTATTTTTTTCTTTCTTACTAAATTAATATCTTACAAAATATTTAATTATTTACTACATTTCTCACTTTCTAAACTACGTACCTACCAACTTACATATTTGTTACATAATACATACTTTGTTACTTAATTTTTAACTGCATAACTTTTATTTATTTAACTAAATTAATATACAATTTATTAAATTACTAATTTACCTGTTGTTTTATATAATTGGTACATACCATACTACTTAATTTTTACTTGCATACCTTTTAATTACTTACAGTAACAAGTTACCAAACTCGTTTTTTAACTTACTTTCTAACTTCATTTACTTACAGAATTACTTACTGTTTTGTTTATTTGCTCAAAGTGCTTACCTTCCTTTCCTTTTACTTACATACATATTACTTTATTCTTTACTTTATTACTGTACCTATTACTTTTATCATTATTGTGTATATTTTTGACTTACTCATTAATGTAATTTAAAACAACTATACAGATGTACAAAACGTTAGACAGCATAGACAGAGAATATTGATGCATTTACAAAATAAAACATAATATAATTAGCTGTACAGACATTTAGTGTATGGGGCATACATATGGTATCCTGTACAGTTAAAGATTGGTGAAGGGGTAAAAATATTATAATTACACACAATGATTTAGATATTCCACTAATAGATGTACCTTTACCTTGAAAAGAATTGAAATAATAATACTTTCTCATTTTTTACGTTTTACATTCAAAGGCTAGAACTGTTAGATGCAAACTGGAAGAACTGCATATATTTTATGCTTTGCTCGTACAAAAAAAATATATCACTTAAACCTAATCCTTTTTTCTCTAGGAAAATTGCTCTTCTCTGTTAGTTTTCTGATCTTCCTCCTGATGCTGATTCTCTTAGGGAAAGGCTTCACTGTCACAAGGTAAAAGGTCTCAGCCTTATCATATTATGTACTAGCTAAGAGCATACTGTAGTATGAGTCTCCCAGTCCAGAGTATTCCCAGGAGATGACAGTTAACAAACATACATCACCACTGTTTCATTACTTCTCTATGTAGCTAGTGTAACCTAGTTGAGCTAGTTGAAGGATCCGTGTAGGGTATCACATAATTAAATAAAATAGTTTGAAGGTCTATATCTGGTGATAGATGCTTGAATTAGTTATCTGTAGCTAGTATCAGTTTGTTTATGTAGTATAGATGTCTGTAGCTCATATTACCTTAGTTTAGCTACTGTAGCTTAAAGGTTTGTAGCTAGCATCAGATAGTTGAACTAATTTGAAAGACAATACAATAATTGCACTTTCAAACAATCAAATTGCACTAATTCCAACAATTAGCTAACTAGTATCAGCTAATTGAGCTAACTGAAGGTCTGTGTTTAGTATCAGCTAATTGAGCTAACTGAAGGTCTGTAGCTAGTATCAGCTAACTGAAGGTCTGTGTTTAGCATCAGCTAATTGAGCTAACTGAAGGTCTGTGTTTAGTATCAACTAATTGAGCTAACTGAAGGTCTGTGTTTAGTATCAGCTAATTGAGCTAACTGAAGGTCTGTGTTTAGTATCAGCTAATTGAGCTAACTGAAGGTCTGTGTTTAGTATCAGCTAATTGAGCTAACTGAAGGTCTGTAGCTAGTATTAGCTAATTGAGCTAACTGAAGGTCTGTAGCTAGTATCAGCTAATTGAGCTAACTGAAGGTCTGTAGCTAGTATCAGCTAATTGAGCTAACTGAAGGTCTGTAGCTAGTATCAGCTAATTGAGCTAACTGAAGGTCTGTAGCTAGTATCAGCTAATTGAGCTAACTGAAGGTCTGTAGCTAGTATCAGCTAATTGAGCTAACTGAAGGTCTGTAGCTAGTATCAGCTAATTGAGCTAACTGAAGGTCTGTAGCTAGTATCAGCTAATTGAGCTAACTGAAGGTCTGTAGCTAGTATCAGCTAATTGAGCTAACTGAACGTCTGTAGCTAGTATCAGCTAATTGAGCTAACTGAAGGTCTGTAGCTAGTATCAGCTAATTGAGCTAACTGAAGGTCTGTAGCTAGTATTAGCTAATTGAGCTAACTGAAGGTCTGTAGCAGTATCAGCTAATTGAGCTAACTGAAGGTCTGTGTTTAGTATCAGCTAATTGAGCTAACTGAAGGTCTGTAGCTAGTATTAGCTAATTGAGCTAACTGAAGGTCTGTAGCTAGTATCAGCTAATTGAGCTAACTGAAGGTCTGTGTTTAGTATCAGCTAATTGAGCTAACTGAAGGTCTGTAGCTAGTATTAGCTAATTGAGCTAACTGAAGGTCTGTAGCTAGTATTAGCTAATTGAGCTAACTGAAGGTCTGTAGCTAGTATCAGCTAATTGAGCTAACTGAAGGTCTGTGTTTAGTATCAGCTAATTGAGCTAACTGAAGGTCTGTAGCTAGTATCAGCTAATTGAGCTAACTGAAGGTCTGTAGCTAGTATCAGCTAATTGAGCTAACTGAAGGTCTGTAGCTAGTATTAGCTAATTGAGCTAACTGAAGGTCTGTAGCAGTATCAGCTAATTGAGCTAACTGAAGGTCTGTGTTTAGTATCAGCTAATTGAGCTAACTGAAGGTCTGTAGCTAGTATTAGCTAATTGAGCTAACTGAAGGTCTGTAGCTAGTATCAGCTAATTGAGCTAACTGAAGGTCTGTGTTTAGTATCAGCTAATTGAGCTAACTGAAGGTCTGTAGCTAGTATTAGCTAATTGAGCTAACTGAAGGTCTGTAACTAGTATCAGCTAATTGAGCTAACTGAAGGTCTGTAGCTAGTATCAGCTAATTGAGCTAACTGAAGGTCTGTAGCTAGTATCAGCTAATTGAGCTAACTGAAGGTCTGTAGCTAGTATTAGCTAATTGAGCTAACTGAAGGTCTGTAGCTAGTATTAGCTAATTGAGCTAACTGAAGGTCTGTAGCAGTAACAGCTAATTGAGCTAACTGAAGGTCTGTGTTTAGTATCAGCTAATTGAGCTAACTGAAGGTCTGTAGCTAGTATTAGCTAATTGAGCTAACTGAAGGTCTGTAGCTAGTATCAGCTAATTGAGCTAACTGAAGGTCTGTAGCTAGTATTAGCTAATTGAGCTAACTGAAGGTCTGTAGCTAGTATCAGCTAATTGAGCTAACTGAAGGTCTGTAGCTAGTATCAGCTAATTGAGCTAACTGAAGGTCTGTAGCTAGTATCATCTAGTTGAATTAGTTAGCTAGTTGAGTAAGTTTAAAGGTCTATAGTAGGTATTAGCTAGTTGACATAGTTTGAAGGCCTGTAGCTAGTGTTGGCCAATTACAGGTAGTGATGTAGCTATTTGTTTTAAATGACTAAATATGGTGACAGATAACCAACTGGCTAACTAACATCTGTAATAATATAACCTATCAAGTTTGTTTTTACACCTTTATTATTATGTAAAGAGACATCATATATCAAATTAACTAGGCAGTTAACTAGGAAGAAAGTTGTTTAAGGAGGACACTAGGACGTAAAATTTTGCACACTTTTAGTCACTTTTCTTTTTTTTTGAAGATTCCTAGGCACTTGGTATAAAATAATCATTATTACGAATATATTACTGTAAGGATTTCAAATTATATAAAAAATTAAATGAATTACCTGCCACTTAACAAATATAAAAACAAGTAATTAGTTAGCTAGACATTAAGTGAAAGTAAAACAAAAAATAAAATACAACCTTCATTCCTCTAAGTGCACTTGCTGAAAAAAAGAGAAATGCAGGAGTAGTGCTAGGAAGGATGGGGAAGTGTTTATGCAAGTGAGCCCATTCACATTAGTCTTATTATTCCAAAATGGCCATTTATGTCACATTCAATCCAAATCCATTAATGTCACAATTTGTGAAGTATTAAATTGCTTATTACAAAAGGTTGGTGCTTGTAATACTGGACAAAATACCCTCATATTCATGGCAATATCTGTAAAGATTCTAAAATGCCCTCAGTAACTAAATCTCTGTTTTCCATTTAGAGCAAGAATAAGTCACAGTGGCTCTGTCAAGCTGTCTATCTACATGACCATCTATACAATTACCTACATCATTCTCTTCATATATGAAGCTGAGGTAATAATTTCGCATTTTGTATAATATCCTTTCTGAAATATTACATATGTTCTGCTATAGAGAATATGAACACTGAGCATGTTTATGCAGTGTAGTGCATGAAATATGCTTAATGTTTACATCACCCATCGGATTAGACATGATGTGACTTTGTTGGCATGATTTGCCACCGACTCCTGGTATTTTTATGCACAGCAGTCTCAAGAGTTCACTAGTAGGCATGGTATGGAAAGCAAAGAAAAAAATGAGCAGTGGTTTTGCAGGTGGAAATTCCGTGTCCTTGAGAAAGATCAGAGGAGAACTGTCAGACTTCTTCCTGCTGATAGGAAGGCTACAGTAACGAAAGTATCCACTATTTGCAACCAATAGTAACATTGGTACAGTACATTCTCATCGAATGTACTGTACATTCATTCATTCATTCATCTTCTATACCGCTTAATCCTGTGTTCAGGGTCGCGGGGACCTGGAGCCTATCCCAGGAGACTTCGGGCACTAGGCGGGGTACACCCTGGACAGGGTGCCAATCCATCGCAGGGCACACACACATACACACACTCACACACCCAATCACACACTACAGGCAATTTAGGAACGCCAATTAGCCTAACCTGCATATCTTTGGACTGTGGGAGGAAACCGGAGTACCCGGAGGAAACCTGTACTGTACATATTACAGTATATTAGCACACAATATCTAACCTAGAGGTGATGGGCAACAAGAGCAAAAGACAACATCAGTTTAAATTCTGGTCGACCAAAAGCACAAAGCTGTTAAGAAAATGATCTAAACAAAAATGTTGCATCTTGATTCGAGCAAGATTGAAAGGCTTGTATTTGGCTTCATCATCATCATAAATCCCGTAACACAACTTGTCTTGTGTGAACAGTACTGGTTGGTTTTGGTAGTGGTGTAATGGTGTGGGTAATGTTTTTTTGGCACTCATTAAGGTCCATAACACAAGTCAAACGTTACAGTCTATCAGATTATTGTTGATGACCACTTGCATTAATTTATGATCATATTTTACTCATTATCCTTCAAGGGCACTGGTGGCTCAGTGGTAGGTGTTTCGCCTGCCATGCGGACGGCCCGGGTTCGATTCCAGCCAGTGCCCACACCCCAGCCACTGGATGCAGTGCCGGTCCCAAGCCCGGATAAAATGGGAGGGTTGCGTCAGGAAGGGCATCCGGCGTAAAACCTGTGCCAAGTTGTAGTGCGGACTGGATATTCCGCTGTGGCGACCCCTTGCCGGGAGCAGCCGAAAGACCAACAACATGTGCCATCACATTAAACCAATGCATGAGAGAGCAAGGAACCAAGCCTACATACAGGGCTGCTACAAGCTCCAGTTCTCAACTCGCAGCACTGCCTACAAACATGACCACCACAAGCTCCAGTTTCAAAACTACGTCACTGCGTAAAAATATGGCTCCTGCAAACTTCTCAGCTCACATCACTGGCTACTTACACGTACACTTATCCACCACAAAATACAGTTACTCACATAAATGCCTACAAACATTCATACCACACACCACTATATAAGCCCTCACAAAACTCAGTGATGAACCAGACCTTCAGATCTTCAGAGTTTGGTTAGCAGGGTTGATGTTCACTTTAATCCAATTTTACTTATCAATTTAACAATGATAATTGTCTCAAACGCTTTACAGAACGCTGCTTTCTGGTTTCCTGGTTTTGACACAACTGTTCTATTGTTGTTTGTTTTTAAGATATCCAGTATTAGTATATAATGTTTGCTGATATTCTGTCCTTTCACCTGTTTTCTGATACTGTTTTTACCCTGTATTTCAGAAAAGTTGAACAGCCTTCTCTTTTAAAGCATTATGAATAATTTCAGTTTCAGCTTCTGCTGCATGACACATAAACTGCACTTACCTCCTACACCAAATTTACCTGCAGTGCCTTGAGCTTCCTGTACATAGTTAATTGTAGCTCCTGGAGTCCCTAAAGCCTTCGCTTATTTCTCCTCATCGAATAGTTTCTCCTGTTAATGCAGTCAGTAACACTACAGTGTATCTCCCTGAGGCATCCAGACTTTCTGCTTCCTAATCACTTCACCTCTCACTTTCACTAGTACTTACTAACTTCTGCTTGAGCACGTCTAATGCTATGATCTCCTCCATCACAGTGTCTTTATCACCAACGACAGAAGAACAATGGCGAAACATTTTAGGTTGTTTTAAATGTTACTTATTTTTATTGATGTTTCTAATGAAACACAGAGATATGATGAGAATAGTTTGACTTTAAATGACTTTCATAATAAACGATGCGTATGTTTATTCAAAGTTTTCCTCAAGTATTATTGGAATGCTGTTTTTATTATGTAGTAACTTGGCCGCATGAAGGCTTAGTGGTTAGCTCTGTCAGCTTGCACCTCCAGGGTCCGGGTTCGATTCCCACCTCCCACAGTTCAAAGACATGCAGATTAGGCTAATTGGGTGTACCCTGCCTCGTGCCCCAAGTCTCCTGTTATAGGCTCCAGGACCCCGTATACATTATGAAACGGTACAGACAGTGAGTGAGTAATTAGCTTTATATGAGTTTAGTAGTAGATTTTGTAAATCTGGATCCACGAGTGGATACCATGGGTTTTTTGGGTTAAACTCAAATTACAGTATCCATATGCAAGACACTATAATTTATTATTTGATTCCGCGTTTCTGATTCATTTTCCAACTCTAGTTATTAGTCATTTCTCAGATGCCCCAGACATGTACTTTCCAAGAACTGCTACTGTGATCGTAAGCTTTTCCAGTCCCCCGAAACCTGTTATTCTCATTGTAAGACTTCATACTTCATGACCTAGATATTTTATCACAATCACCTCTTTTTGCCTTTCTATGTCCTGTGCTTTACCGTACTTATTAAAATCATATTATCTACTGCTTTGAATCTTTTAAGGGATCGGCAGAAACATAAAAGAAATCAGGAAGGTCAGAACGCAGTCTCTCAACAACGTCAGGTGGCATGATCATGGACAATATGGAAATATGCTACATCTTTCTGAACGAAGCCTCAGTTTTGCATTCCATTTCGAGCTTTTCATCTGGATGACACATCTCATCTTAAAATAAAGTGAATCTAGGTGTGTCGGCTCACACACTCAGCATGCAGTCTTTTTAATTAGGCCATGACGGTTGTCATATCCTCTTTTGGTCCACATTTGAAAAGGTTCCAAAAGGTGTTGACGGATTTTGGTTCAGTGCTCTCATAATGTAACTAGTTACAACTTACGAGAATGTGTATATGTGATATGTATTGTGTATCACAATGAACAACTACTTAAAAGTTCTTGGGAATTGTATTTTGCTATTATTCAACCACTCACATTATGTACAGTAGCCATTTAATGTTGCTGTAAGTCTATAAGAAAAGTTTTGCTTCATTAACTGAATCTGACTAAAGTTCATGGCAGAAATATGTGTGTAGTTTTTTGACCCAGGGGAAGTACTGTATGCTTATGACAGTCCTGCTGGATATGGACTGATGAGCCTCCAGCTGCTGGCGTACGTGTGGTTCTGCTATGCTGTCCTGGTGTCTCTTAAGCATTATCCAGAGAAACAGCCGTTCTATATCCCTTTCTTTGCCGCCTACACTTTATGGTGAGTAAAAAAAAAAAAAAAGAGCAACATTTTCGAAGAAGCCTAAGTGTAAGAATATCGTGTAGAAAACCATTGAGAAATACTACACAAACAGTACATACTATATTTCCTATGTTTAGGTTAAATCTTTTCAATTGTTTATTATGTTTTATTATTTCATACTTTTATTTTCCTGGCAGGTTTTTTGCTGTACCTGTCATGGCTCTTATTGCCAACTTTGGTATATCTCGATGGGCTCGGGAGAAGATCGTCAATGGAATTCAGCTCGGCATCCACCTCTATGCTCACACTGTCTTTTTAGTAAGTTTTCTTTGTTTTTCTCCACAGAGTGAGACAATCCACTCTTTCAATGTAAAATCACTATACAGTGGAACCTTGGATGACGTATTTCAAAACACTTGTAAGCCAAAGTGAAATTTTCCCATACGAAATAATGCAAACTCAAATTATTTGTTCCACAGTGCAAAAAAATAAATACATAAAACTAATTAATACAAAATATAAAGTAAAAATAAAACCAATGAACCTGCTCTTTACTTAAAAAAAAAAAAGTAAAAATAAATCCGGCTGATACAGAGAGGGAAGGAGAAAATGTATCTTTAACCTCTCTATTGAGACTTTCTTTTGCTTTACACACACGCACATGTGTGTTATAATAAACAGTACACGTGCGCTGTACATGATACTCGGTACTCGTAACCCAAGACTTATTCGTTTTTCAAGTAAAATTTTTAAAAATCTTTGCTCGTCTTGCGGAACATGCACAGACCGCGTTACTCGCAATCCGAGGTTCCACTGTACAGTTCTATGGCAGTACAGATTTATTTTTTTGTTTATCTCTTACTGCATGAAAAACCTTTCCCTGAGAAATTTGCATTGCGTTTTAAATGAAACACATTATTATTATTATCTAAGTACTGTGTAGGAAGATTGTGCACATTGAAAATAATTTTTTTCCCCTCTCTGTCCATTCTTTCCTACAGGTCATCACACGTCCATCAGCAGCTAATAAGAATTTCCCTTATCATGTTCGAACATCTCAAATTGGTATACTACTGTCGAGTCCTAAAGAGGGGGCAGAAAGCTTCCCTCATCATGCCTACGGGAACAGCTCCTTCCTGGGGGACTCTCAGCCCAACTTCACTGAACTCTTCTCCATCCAGTCAGTGAGTAAATAAAACACACATTGGTAAAATAAGATTGGTTAAAAATTAATTCTGGAGGAAAATTTTCAACAATCGGCAATGCCAATTAGCATAATCTCGTCTTTGGACTGTGGGAGGAAACCCACCAATCACAAGAAGAGCATGCAAACTCCATGCACACAGACCCCGAGGCAGGAATCGAAACCAAAGTGCTAATCACTAAGCCACCATGCCGCCCAGTTCTTATCTCATACTGTATTTAAAAATACATTATTTCAGGGGGGGGGAGTCCTATGAGTTTTATAGTCCTCATTTTTAAAAATGTATTGATCATACATATAAGTGTAATAATGAGTATTTTATAAACAGTAGTTATTCAAAAGTTATTACTTTTTTTGCATTTTTGTTTTCTTCTGATCAACAGGTCTCTGTGAAAAATATAAACGAGGCCATGGGTTGGAAGGGACAAGAAATGTCTCTAAACCCTGAGCAGAAAATCGTCACCACATCATCACCGGGTGATTTTTCAACAACGTTCAGTCCTGCCGTGCCGCCAATCAACTCTGCTCTATCACCTCCTCCAAGGCTCTCATCTCATTTTACTGAATATTTCAGCATGCAGAGCAGAACAGTCTCTCAATCATAGTGAAGTAGATCATCCGAGTCAGCTTTTCAAGATACAAAAGTGTCAACGTGATTTATGGGGGGAGAAAAAAAACTATGTGTAAACAGAATATTGCATTTGACTTGCGGCAAAGTGGACGTGCGAGATGATTTGCAACAGTCATATTGAAAGGAGATTTGAAGTGCTAAATAAAAAGCAATAAATATTTCAGCCAGATCAAGGTGGCTCATGATGAGGGAACATTTTGGTTGTATATAGCACAGAATATTATGAATGTAAGATATTCAGTATGCAGAGTTTTCAGATAAAGATATTTTATGTGTAACTGTATAGAAGTGTAAGTTTTTTTTGTGTGTGTGTAAAAAGGTCCTTTTTTTTTTTTTGTTTACAGACATACATGTATTTTTCAAGTGGTGCTGTTAATATTTGCATTCCCATGCCATTTTATTTGAACTGAAATTGAGTATTTAAAACCGATGACGACGCTTCATTGGATAATCTCTGGTTTCAGTTTAGTTTGTTTTACATTATGGACACGAAATCGACTTTATGAGATTAACATGGGTAATAGGATCTGCATACAAAGGGGAAGACGTACGTTCTTTTTCTGCCCAGATATCTTCTAGTTCGATACAGTGCAATAATGCTTTTAGTATTTTTAATGCATGTTGCTTATAAACTACAGGAAATTCGAAAAGCGTTTGTAGTTTTGCTCTTTGATGCACCAAGAGTAAGTTGCCTTGTAAATCCACATATGATCAGCTCTCGTTTAAATGCTTAGGCAAGAAACGTCATAATAATAATAACTATTTAGGCACATAATTATGAAGGCAGTTTTAATTCAGAATTTTAATAGGATACAATACATTTGTGGATTTTTTTTTTTTTTTTTTTTTTTTTGCCTTCTGTAATGGATTACTACTACTTACTGCATGTCAGACAATTCAACACACGGTTACTGGTGAGGATTCCAGCGTAGTGAAGAAACCCTCCTTTAACTGAGACTATGGCACATTTCATGTTTCGCAGCAGATTTTAATAAAAATGTTTTTTGTGTATCTTGCCTGTATTATTTAAATACTTTAATATTTTTCTCAGATTGAACACACTTGCCGCAGGTAGCATGTCTGTCGTTCATGTGCCTTAATATGTTGTGTCTGAGTATAACATAAATAGAGTTTGACAATGACAATGAATGATTTTCTCACAGTATGAATAGCGAAGCTGGTTAGCAACCGATGGTTAGCGCAATTGTTGGTCCTTCGGCTGCTCATGGCAATAGGTCGCACATACAAGCTTGGCACAGGTTTTACGCCGGATGCCCTTCCTGATGCAACCCTCCCATTCTATCCGGGCTTGGGACCGGCACTGCATCCAGTGGTTGGGAATCGAACCCAGGCCTTTTGCATGGCAGACAAGAAACCGATCACTGATCCACCAGTGCCCTGAACTCTTAGCGGTACTATGCAGCCAAAAGGTGAAAAAAATAAAACACGAAAGTGTTGGCCAGTCGTATAAATCTTGAAAGTTTCTCTTTATTTTTCTACTTATTCGGCTTCAGAATATCAGCTCCATTAACTTTTAAAACAAAAGCTAGTGTGCTAGGGTGTATGATCCCTGGGAGGGCTTTAATTAGAAGCAAGAATTAAATAGAAAAAGTGTTGTTTAAAATGAAATATGTGTTTCCTTGCTAAAATGCATCTGTAACCCGCTTTAAATGTGTGTTTTGGCATGTAGCTGCTCTCTCCTCAGCACTACAGACCTTGTTTCACCCAATAGTTAGTGTAATTAACGACTGTGGAACACCTGAGACATGGAGTAATACATAGAGTGCTATTACTGTGCAATATCACCACTTCTGAAATGGCCGTCGTCCAATCAGATTGCGGCCAAAACTACTCACTCACTAACTTATCCTGTATTCAGGGTCGCGGGGGGCCTGGAGCCTATCCCAGGAGGCTTAGGGAACGAGGCAGGGTACGGTCAGAACTAACTGTTGTATAATTTTGATGACTTACTGGTAGGTCTCTCAGACCTGTCCTGTCGTGTGCAAGGCCAGGCTTTGCTCTTCTGTCAGTGTTTGTCTAATTAGGCTAATATTTAGCATATCTGATTACCAGTCATTAAAATGAATTTACATTTGTGAAGTATATACAGTACAATGAACATGCACATTAACACTACACTGCAGTTTAATCACTTAATACCTTATGAACATATTTTTTATGTTGTAACCCAATGCAATACTTGCCTGTAATGCCGATGTCCATTTGCTATCATTTGTACTCTTAAAATAATGTAAACTTATTTTACTTCAGTTTGTAACGTGTAATCTAGAAGTCTGTTATATAATTTATTATCTGTAACAGCAGAGGTCAGCAAAACACAGCCACATTTGGTTAATAAGACTAACAGACATCGCTTTAAAATCTCCAGCTTTATATATTCTACAAACATGGAACACAACATAGCTTTTAGATCAATTCATATTGACTCAAAAGACTGAAAATAATTAATTAACAATATACTGTACATGTATAAAAATTTACCAATAACAAGAAAGAGGAAAAGAAATCCGGTCTGTGGGATCCAGTGTCACAGTCAGGAAGTCAGTGATGTGCTCACTGTAACTTCCTTCCAACAGGATTTGAAACGAGTCCAGTGTTGTCTTGATATATTACAAAAATTGGACATGGCCATTTTTACATGTTGTGATCAGGGCACGATGCAGGTGGCCTTTCGTAACGTCAGGTATCCTGCCACTACATCAGTAGGTAGTTGACGGATGTACGAAAACTCTTCGGATGAGCTGAATCGCAGCTTAGTCTGAGGATCTGTGTAGTTTGCCTGGGGAAAGAAAAACCATTTACAAAAGAATTTCATACTCAAACATTCCTCTACTTTGAAGCAATAGCTATGGGCCTACTAAGGGGACTATCAGTCCTAGTTAAAGATAATTTTTTAAAGTCCAAAGCATGTGGAAATGACTTGTGAGGTCAGGACTGTACAGCAGGACATGGTAATAACTCCTAGCAGAGCTCCTGTAACGTGCAAGTGGTGTTTGTGAATGATTGTGTGTACAGTTCCCATAGTCTCTTCAAAGATCAGGTGTTCCACTCACTGAATGTTCACAGGAACGACTGCAGTGTTGCTCCAAACCACTTCGCCGTTCACGGAGGTACAGCCTTCTTTAAAAGGTTTGCACCAATTAAATTTTTTACTGTGGCTAAGAATCTCATCACTGTGCTGTGCTTGAAGTCTTCTGTAAATGTTAATCGGCTTTACTCTTAACTCACAAGAAATTTCAGGTGGAATCAGGGGACATGGAAGTTTTTATATGGCCGACTACAGAACAACTTGCTGCTATAGAATAACTAATGTATCTTTACATGATTCAATTAAATTGGAATAATCAAATTTTGTCATAAATATTAAGACATGAATACACATGATCTCTGAGTTAAGATTTGTTTATATCCCACTACATTCATCATATGCTAACAAAAGTATGAATTTAAAATTAATTTAATATTGTACGCCGAACCTATTGAACATTAGCATGAGTTTAGCCTAGCCTACATTAAACATTCCCATCCGCATTAATCTACAGTTGGTTAAGCACAAAACCTCCGTTTTAAGAAAGTATTCAGAAGACGCTGGCAACACGGTACTCTGTATAGTTTTTTTTTTAACCCTCATGACCAGGGGCTGATGGCATAGGAAACCTGGAAAAAGGTCAAAATTCACAATTCAACGTACGATGTGGGCGGTGCCGTGGTGTAGTGGTTAGTACTGTCGCCTTGCACCTCCAGGGTCTGGGTTCGATTCCCGGCCAGGCTCGATTCCCGTCTCTGTGTGCATGGAGTTTGCATGTTCTCCCCGTGCTTAGTGGGTTTCCTCCGGGTACTCCGGTTTCCTCCCACAGTCCAAAGATATGCAAATTAGGCTAATTGGCGTTCCCAAATTGACCATAGTGTGTGAATGAGTGTGTGTGTGTCTGCGATGGATTGGCACGCTGTCCAGGGTGTACCCTGCCTCGTGCCCTGAGTCTCCTGGGATAGGCTCCAGGTCCCGTGACCCTAAATACAGGATAAAGCGGTATAGAAGATGAATGAATGAATGACGTACGATGTCTACTAAATGTGAAATGCTTTTGCACAATGGTAAAGTCAAAAATCTTAAATCTCACCCTTGTGGAGGCACCAGAACTAAAACAGTGAACTAAAACAGCCTACCTTTGAAATAAATTCTAGCTGCACTTTCTAGATTATATGTTGCTCTAAACATTTGAATTGCCAAAAGTAAGCATTTAGTATTTATAACTTTCTAACAACTATAATACACATTGTAGCTGCCAAGTAGGCTTTCCAACACAAGCAAGAAACCAAAAGCCCCAAAAAGCCCTACACCTTACTGACTATCACAAAACACCAGTCATCATTGGGTATCTATGTTTACACCTAATGGCCTTTACACAAGTTTCGTGTTCCAAATCCCACCACCTGCTCTACTACACATATCAGGCGAGCCGCAATCTGGCTGTCTAAGATGGTGGATTAATTAGCAGGCACAGACGACAGAAGATCTTTTCAGAAACAGGAACATACAGGTTTGAGGGAAATAAAAAGCAGTCCAAGACGTACGTCTGTCCTAAAACAATGAGTCACACTGCAATAAAAACAGCTCAGGAGGGGAGGGGGGAAAGAGATTCTTGAGAAACTCTTACATATAATGTGAGGACAGAACATCACATCATAAACAAACACTGGGCAACAACTTGACACCTTTTTTTCTTTTAAGTATGTAAAAGCAAATGAGTTACATTAAAAAAAAACAAAATTTTTACTTCTATATGCGTGTAGGTTCGCTCTGTAGGTCATCAGATGCAAAAAGTCAGTAATAATATTAATTGAAAAATTTTATTCATTGAAATTTCTTCTATACTCATTAGGATTTGGGGAAGACTCTAAGTTTAGTTCTAAGAAACTAAGAAACAAAGCTCACTTACTGGTAAGCCTGAAATATCAGAGTACTTTTTAGGAGGCTTCAGGGAAGGAGGAGCATCGATGTTGTAATCTGTAAGGAATCAAAAGTGAACAATTACTGTATAAAAAGTAAACATTTAGCAAATTGTAACTTCGGTGTAAACATGATTCAGACATACAGTTAGGATCAGTGATTTTCCAGGGCAGTGCTCTCTCTGCTGCCAGAATCTGCTTTAGGTTCTTCCACGTCCGATTCTTTTTCCCTGCAGCTGCTCCTCCAATGCCAGAGTGCTACAGCACAAACAATAATTACGAAACAAGTAAAGTTGTTTCCTTTACAGAACAACAATATTTAGGGTCATACATGATTGTGCTCAGATGGGCATCATCACCTCAACTAAACAGCTTCGACATGCATTTCCTGACCTTGACGCAGAGTGAAATCTTTGTCTAAAAACCTACCACAAATTTGGGGTCTTTAAAGGACAGAGGCTTGGTGACTGGTTCGGCACCTACATCTGCCATAGAAACCAACTTTCCATCTGTCAATTCCACTGGAAGAATCTGAAATAATAATCATAATAGCAGCTCAGTCTTGGAAGATGACGGATCTAGCAAGAGGACTGCATGAAACATGGTAACCCCATGGTAACACACACTATAAACCAAATATGGACACCACCAACCTGTGAATTAAACTCCAAAATTGCTGAATATCTTAGACACTGCCTGGCCAAAAATAAGTAAATAAAATAAATAAATAAATAAATGAGCTAATTTATTGGGCTGCATCAAGCAAAGAAAACAGCTAAGGAGCGTTGTAATTACTGGATTATTGGGTTAAGAACTCTTCAACACATTATCTAAACCTGGAAGGATGGCGATAAATTGTTAACCTTTTGGACCTTTTTTTTTCAGAGAAAAGAAAGAAAAAGATATCATGAATGAATATCACTTAAACAGTTGGTGAAGTTGCATGGGGAAAAAATTATCAGTAAAAACCATGTCTACGTTTAAAAGTCCAAGTGAGGGAAATTCCATATGCACACAATGTGATGAGAACTCATAAGATGAGGATTAAACAGCTGCATGGCCATAAGAAAACCACTTGTTAGTGAGACTAACCAGAAAAAAAAAAGTTAAATTTACTAAAAAGCATAAAGGTTGGACTTTGGGACAATTATGTGGTTTGATAAGTCCAGATTAAAACCTGATTCCTGAGTGATGTACGATCAGGGTAAGAAGGTCAGCACATCAAAGTTGTAAACTGTTTAGATGAAATAAAAAGACAGAATTTGAGTCAATGTAGCTGAATAAGTGAGTGATTATTTCCCTATTATTTTGAGACTAGAGCTTTCAACTTTGTGGTAACAGTTTGAGGAAGAACTACATCTACACTACATGAACAAAAGTATTTGCCCAAACCTGCAATGACATTGTATTCAAATACTTATACTTCAATATAGAGTTGTCCCCCTTTTGCAGCCATAACAGTCCACTCTTCTTGGAAGGCTGTCCACAAGATTTTGGAGAGAATCCGTGCCTATTCATTCTGTAAAGCCTTCACAAGACGATGAGTTGATGTTGGACGAGAAGGCTCGCAATCTCCGTTCTAGTTCAGTCCAACGGTGTTCGATGGGGTTGTGATCAGGGCACTGTGCGGGCCAGTCAAGTTCTTCCACATCAACCATGTCTTTATACAGTAGTCCTGGTTTTGTGTGCCAGGGCACAGTCATGTTGGAATAGAAAAGGGCCTTCACCAAACTGTTGGAAACATGGCGTTATCCAAGACGTCTTGGTATGCAGAAGCATTAACATTTCCCTTCCCCTAATTGAAACCTCTGCATTCAATAATTAACAAGTTTGGCCAAATACTTTTGTTCATATAGTGTACAGTAGGTGTGATAATCAGGTGTGCACAAACTTTTGACCAAACTATACAATATATAAAGTGTAATAGGGGAATCTGGCTGCACAGATGTTGTAATGAATAACACAAATCCACAATAATAGTGTGTGAACTTATTTCAGTGACACAAAACAAGTGATTTCAAATGTACAGTATTTATCATAACTATAGCACACAGACACGTTAACCTTATCCACATCTCTGTATAAGTTAAGCTATGATATACATTGTGTGTGGGAATCCAGTGTAGAGGATCTGCATTAGAATACCTGAGTGTGACTGACTCCTGGGACTGACTGCACTTTCCTCCTCTTGTTGCCGTTGCCGCCGTTATTGCCGTTGCTCGGCTGTGCTAACGGCTGAGCCGCCGGGCTAACGGCTCGTTTCTTCCCTTTAGCCTGACCACTCGGCGTCACTGAAAAAACTTTAACGTTACTATTAACTGAAGAACTTGACGACTCTCCTGAGATAATAACCTCAACTGGACACTGAGCAGCCATTTGTTGTTGTTGTTGTTTATTTTTTTGTATTTATTTATTTTTACAAAAGCTAAACAAACAGTTCTCTCTAAGTTGCTACATGCTAGCAAATTACGCTCTTCTTCTTCTTCGAGTTGAGAAGCTTGTTTGTCATTGCTGCCATCTATTGGACTGGAATGTCACTACACCACCAGTCAAAAGTTTATACACACCATACATGGTCCAAAATATGGATGAACAGTTAAAGACCACCAACAAGTTGATATTGAGATGTATCTGCTAAAGGAATAGTTAATGAGTGTCTCACATTCCTTTCACTCTGTTCTAACATTCTAACTGTTTCTTCTTCTTTTTCTTTCGGCTGTTCCCTATCAGGGGTCGTCACAGCGAATCATCTGCCTCCATCTAACCCTATCCTCTGCATCCTCTTCTCTCACACCAACTAAGTTCATGTCCTCTCTCACTGCATCCATTAATCTCCTCTTTGATCTTCCTCTAGACCTCCTGCCTGGCAGTTCCAACCTCAGCATCCTTCTACCGATATATTCACACTCTCTCCTCTGAACATGTCCAAACCACCTCAATCTGGCCTCTCTGACTTTATCTCCAAAACGTCTAACATGGGTTGTCCCTCTGATGCACTCATTCTTGATCCTATCCATCCTTGTCACTCCCAAAGAGAACCTCAACATCTTCATCTCTGCTACCTCCAACTCTGCCTCCTGTCTTTTCTTCAGTTCCACTGTCACTAAGCCGTAGAGCATCACTGGTCTCACTACTGTCTTGAACACCTTTCCTTTCACTCTCGCTGATACTCTTTTGTCAACATAACACACCTGACACTTTTCTCCACCCATTCCAACCTGCCTGTACCTGCCTCTTCACCTCCTTTGAACACTCTCCGTTGCTCTGGATCATTAACCCTAAGTACTTAAAGTCCTGCACCTTCTTTACCTCTGCTCCCTGTAGCCTCACAGTTCCACTTAGGTTCTTCTCATTCACACACATGTATTCTGTCTTGCTACGGCTCACCTTCATTCCTCTGCTTTCCAGAGCTTACCTTCATCTATCTAGATTTTCCTCCACCTGTTCCCTGCTATCACTACAAAGCACAATGTCATCTGCAAACATCATTGTCCATGGAGACTCCTGTTTAACCTCATCTGTCATCCAGTCCATCACCATAGCAAACAAGAAGGGGCTCAGAGCAGAAAACAAAAAAGCTCTGATGCAGACCCACCTCAACCTTGAACCCTTCTTGTAGGATGTTGTGAACATTCTAACTGTTTACTACCTGTCATAACTTTGGACATGTCTTCTAATTCAATGTCTTTTAATTACTTATTGTAAAACAATGCTGAAGGCATCCAAAATATGCAATAATCTCCTTTGAATAGTTGATATTGAGATGTGTCTGCTTATGATATGTAAAGACGTCATAACGGCTCCAATCCGAGGTGCTGTTTGTTAATTAGTGATTTCTGCAGCTGGTTACTCTAAATTATCTTCTTCTCTGCAGCAGAGGTATGTTTTTGGCTTTCCTGAGCTGGTCTTCATGGTGCTTGATGGGTTTTGCAAATGCATTCGACAACAATGTTCTTGCAAGAACTTCTCCAGAACAGCTCATCTTCGTGTCTTAAAATAACAACTGACTGTTTTGTTGTTGTTGTTGTTGTTGTTGTTACTTAATAACCTACAGTAATGCCATATGTGTCATTTCATAGTTTTATAATCTCCAGTATTGTCCAAACCTTTGCTGAACTGCATCTCAACAAACCACAAGGCTTCTGGAACAATGTTCAATGGACAGATGATATCAAAGTGGAGTTGTTTAACCTTAATGCCCAGCTCCACATTTGGCAAAAATAAAACAGCATTTCAGCAGAAACTCCTCATTTCCACAGTTAAGCGCGGTAGTGGAGGGGTGATGATTTGCGCTTGTTTTGCAGCCACAGGACCTGGACAACCATGAACTTATCTGCACAGTATTCTAGAGGCCATGTGAGTCAATCTGTCTGACAGTTAAAGCTTCAAAATTGGGTCAGCAGCAAGACAATAATCTGAGGCACACCTCATCCGAATAGCAGAAAAATAAAAGACTCAAGGTTTTGGAATGACCTAGTCAAGAGCCAGACCTCAACCCAATTAAAATTGTCCTGCTGTGGTAGGACCTTAAAAGAGCTCAGCTTAGCAACATTATGTGGCAAAAAATGAAGTCAGCTGACGACCTGAATGTACTGTACTGAATGACCAGGATATCACAGCTATGAAGTTTGTCTTCTCTGATGGCACATTCCAGGAGTAAAATTGTGAAAGGGTGGTTCTGAGGACTCAATTTTACACATGCACATGGTTTTATGTGTTCATAGTGTGTGTTTATCATCCTTGCTCCTTTTTATTCTAATTCAAATTTTTGTAAAGTAATATTTGTTGCATTTAATAAATAAACTTCTAAGCTTAAATAAACTTATTTTCATTTCATTTATAGATCAGCTAGTGTAGGCCTAGATTTTAACCTATTAATATTATATTTTAAAGCGATATTTATTTTAATGAATAAAAATATGCTTGTAGTGTTTGTTTGTTTTTTAACCTCAAAAAACACCCAGAAAAACAGAAAAGGACAGCACAAAATGGTTTCCATGAATCATAGATATAACCTAGATGCCAAGCTAAACAAGTCGAGGTCAGTAACATAAATTGAATTTCGGGTGTCAAATAACATTTTCTCCGGCGCTGCCAACACACTTAAACACAAGAACTGCTGACACCTTAAAACAAGAAGATAAACAATCTCTTTGTCCCAGGTTTAAGCAAAGGTTTAGGCCACATTACTGACCTTATCTATAATCTTCCTAATATCTGGTTGCGAATGTGATGATTGTTGTTGATTTGTCATTTAGTACAGCTGATTGACTTGATCCAGTGGTAATCAGTTTGTAATTCTAGGTGCTATGAAGTATTCTGTCATAGTTATATATGACCTAAATTAATTATTTGTGCTTTCATTTGAATCTCTTTTTACCTTGTTATTGCTGATAGGAATGTAAATCTCGGTAAGTCTGATTTATTATTATTATGATTATGATTATATTGTTGTTGATTTAATAAGTGAGTCTGACATAAATGTGACAGGAGCAGTAAATGCTTGCTTAACGATGGCAGGCATTATCTTGGTTAATGATCTTTTTTTGTCCACTTGCACATTTAGCCCACATACAGTACCAGTGCTTTGCTGGCAGTTTCCAGTAGTGATGAGGATTCTGGCTCTTTTCCTCAAGTCAGGTAATTTGACTCAGCGGAACAACGAATGCCGGATTTTTCTGCTCCCAGAATGGGTCCTTGCCAGTTTTTTCTTCAGATACTGCCCACATGTTGTTGTTCATTGCCTCCCTGTCTCTTAAATAGCATCTAAAAACATTTTCCCTACATTTGATTAAGAAAACAACTCTACAGCCTAAAGGAATGTCTTCATAAAAATCTAATACATTAGGCAAACCATTGAGCATTCCTCCACTCACTCCCTGTATCCGTGCCTGACTTTCTTTTAAATAGAATCCGAAGAAGATCCCGTCTACTTATCCTGAACAATGAATTTGGTGCCAGATGGACTGGTTCACATCTCACAGAAATTGCTGATACAACAGGTTTAAGCCCTTACACAGAATAGCAACAAAACAAAAAAAAAAAACACATTCAGTGACCAGCAGTTCCTCAGGAAATGCTTTGGTGATGAGAAAGGTCAGAGGAGAATGGCAAGACTGAGTTAAGCTGACAGCAAAATTACAGTAACTTAAATAAGCACTTTTTACAACTGTGTCGAGCGGAAAAGCATCTCAGAATACGCACCACATGGAACATTAGAGATGGGTGGGCTACAAGAACAAAAGGCCACACTGGGTTCCACTTCGGTCGGTTAAGAACAGGAATATGAGGCTTAATGAAATAAAAGGGGGGAAAGTAATATGTTAGCTTTCATAAATCATGTAACGTCCTGCAATGCTCTTAGAGCAATAATAGAGACAACTGGAGGTCTGGAACAGGATGCATGGGGAAGTTGTTTTGTAGTAGAAAAAGCATTTCCATGCATTCATCTAACCACAAACTGAAGCACCTGGAGCTTTAACTGGAATCAGGTTCTACGGTCAAATATAAAAATTAAGTTTTTTTTTTCCAACAGTCAAGGTGAGTTTGGTGTAAAAAAATATATAATAATGATGGTTATACAGAATCCCCACTGTTTTGCATAATGGAGGATCTGTGATGTCTGTGAGGCAGTTTTACTCTTGTTAGAATTCCCAGAATATTATACATTAAAATATCGTTGCCTTGGAATAATAATTTTTTTTTTTGGTCAAAATTAAGTTATTACCATTTTCTTATTCTTAATGCAACATATTAACATAACTTGAGGTGATATGGATTTTTGGAAAATAAAGAGACTGCACAGAGACTATGGAGTCTAAAGAGACTATGGAGTGCAAAAACCTTGAAGCTCAATGTCTCAAAACTGCTCAGAATGCAGATTTCAAGAGGAAGGCACACCGGCATCAGGGTTGGAACTCCCACCAGGACAATGATCGTGAACATACTCTATGTCCATAATAACCACACACACAAACGTCTACAGATTCAAGCCAGTACTGTATGATACCCCCATCTCAGCTCCTTGAGCTACTGTAAAGAGGAGCCTGCACATGAGAAGATCAAAAAATCTGGAGGATCTGGAGTGTCTCACATTCCTTTCTATTCTAACATAGACTACCTGTCAAAAGTTGTGACACGCCTTCTAATTTCATGCCTCTTTGTCAAACAACATCGAACGCGTCCAAAATATCCAATTATCTCCTTTGAACAGGTGATGGTGAGATGTGTCTGCTACTTAAAATATGCTCTGTAAAGCCTTCAGAGGGGCTCTAACCTGAAGCAGAGGTGTCAAGTAACAAAGTACAAATACTTCGTTACCTTACTTACTGTAAGAAATTTTGGGTATCTATACTTTACTGGAGTCATTATTTTTCACCCGACTTTTTTCTTCCACTCCTTACATTTTCACGCAACTATCTGTACTTTCTACTTCTTACATTTAAAAATTGCCTCGTTACTCCTATTTTATTTCAGCTTGTCCTTCAAAAAACAAACAAACAAAAAAAAACATCCGGATAAATCGCGCCATCCAGATGGAGTGAATTTGATTGTGGTTGGAAGAGAAGTATAAACAAACCATTCTGACACCCTATTGGTTGGTACGCGATCCATCGCACCTGCACATGACGTCACGTCCAGCAAGGACGTTTGAATAAAATAGCATTTTCAATTGATATGGTTGTGATACAGTAAGTAGACGAAGATGTCCGTGATAGAGACTCAAGATTCGAGCGAAATGTCACAACCAGGCACCAGCGAGGAAGGTATATATATATATATATATATATATATATATATATATATATATATATATATATATTTATTTTTTTTTTTTTTATCACTTGGATTAATCATTCATTCTGACAGCGCTAATGTTTATTGTAGACAACCACACAAGGGTAATTGTTACTAAGCCTGCCCTGGGTACACTAATTTTCTTATATTTCACCCTCACAGATTCCTGCAGCTAAGCTTGGATGTACATTTACATTCCAATAAAGGTTACTGATGACATGCGTCTGAAGTTTTTACACCATTAAAATACTTATAGGCAACTAGTTATCATATCTTCTTCTCCATAAAACATGTTAATGCTCAGTAGTACACATATATGGTTCTTTAATGTATTTGCATTGTACTAAAATGCATTCTTTTTCAATTGCCATATACAGTATCCCAAATCACTATGGCCGTTAAAAAAATACAACAAAAAAACACATTTTTCAGTTTTTTTTATGAGGTGTAAGCCTAAGCTTTTATCCTTAATGTCTCCCCCCCCCCCCCCCCCCACGTTACTTTTACTTTTATACTTTAAGTAGTTTTGAAACCAGTACTTTTACACTTTTACTTGAGTAAAAAGCTTGAGTTGATACTTCAACTTCTAAAGAAGTCTTTTTAAACCCTAGTATCTATACTTCTACTCAAGTAATGAATGTGAATACTTTTGACACCAACGACCTGAAGTGCTGTTTGTTAATTAGTGATTTCTGAGGCTGGTAAGAAATCACCTGCAACAGAGGTACAGTAAGTTTTGGTCTCGCTTTCTTGGGCTGGTCTTCATGAGAGCCAGTTTCATCATGGAGTTTGATGGGTTTTGCAAATGCACTCGACGATACAGTTCTTGCAAGAAAAAAATCCAGCATCGTTCTAGAATGCAGAAAATAAATCCTAACATGCATCCAAACTTTTGACTGGTACAGTAATCTCATTATGTGATATACTGTAGGACAAGACTTCAAGCTGTTATGTGCGTAAGGGAAAGATGAGTGGAAAAAAACAAACACATGAGGGTTCATAGGTTTTTTTCCCCTCTAAAATTAATATACTTCTAATAAATATTAGATTTCTCTTATACTTTCAGTGTGAGTTTAATTAACCACCAGGACATTTTTTTCATGCAGTTAATTATCGTTCAGGAGCTGAACGTAGGATTAAATCGCGTGCTGCTGTGCAGGTTACCAGTTTAAATGAGTTTTACAGTCCTGCATTTAATGTACCAATGCGCTAAGGGTACAGGGTAATTAAGCGCAGGCCTACTGTTTACGGCATCGCTGTTTATGGAAAATGCTAAAGGTAACAATAAAAAAATCTGGAGCAGATTGGAGCCAGATCTCTTGTCTTTACTGCGATGCTGAATGTTGTGTAATGCTGTAATGTTTGCTTTGAAGTCCTGTTGAGGTGTAATCTCCATGAATAAAGAAAGAGGATGAAGGAAGTAAAAAATCTTTCTTTTGTTTCTAATGCTTCCACAATATAGACTAAAATTAAAGTGAATATGAATCATCGGTAATGTGTTCTCATTTCTCCTTTTTAACAGTTAGTATAATGGTTAGAAGCTTAAGGTTGATTTATGGCCTGTGACAAGTTCCCTCATTACAGAATAAAGTACAGTAATGGCAGTTATGTTTCAATTTCATACATTGTCCCAGAACTGAATGAATAATTATCTTTGGTCAGATTCAGCCCTGTAGAATTACATCTGAGGCCATTTATTTCTCTCTCTCTCTCTCTCTCTCTCTCTCTCTCGCCTGAGCTAAAGATGATACCCACCGCTGTATAGAGAGCGAGAGAGAATGAAAGAGAGAGAAAGAAATCCATTATTTCTCCTGCAATAATAGCATTTGGATTTACAGTGCAGACCATGCAGAGGATGAATAATACATCTCAGTCGTCCTTGCTTCTAGCCTCTCTCCATATTTCACTGAAAGTGCTATGAAAACAACAATCTATCTCTTTTCTAGTGACGGATGACCAAGTGGCTCTGCATGTGTGTGACTTCTTATTTATACGGGAAAAAAAAAAGGAACGGAAAGAGTTCGCACGGGTAATACGAAGGTTTGAAGGTTTCAAGGGAGGTCGGCGGAGATATGCGTCCATTTCCATGTCATTAAAAAGCTATAGCCATTTAGATCATTTTAGATTTAAAACAATAAATATGACAGAAAGCGCAAGTATTTCTTCCAAATTAGAGATTCATTTTGGAGCTTCAATTAAAGATGTGCATTAACAATTGAAAATGACAATTAATATAAAAGAGGATTAGCGGGAAAAATCGGAACAATAGGACATCAGAACATAAATCCGCATGGTTTTCCAGGTGCTCCAATTTGAAAAAAATTATTATTATTTTATGAAAACTGAATAAAGTTCCAGAATTCCTCCCCGTCACTAGGGGGCTCCACATTAAGGCTACTATTACCACTCAGTCGGGAGGGCCGAAGACAATCATGACGCCAGCAGATCTTTTCGAAGTGCTCGCTCACATAGGCGTAACACACTCGGAGGACAGCGCTATCCGCTCCTTCCGCTTGCATGAGCTCACAGACGCCCCTGATTGGCCGTAGAGCCGTGATAAATGTGGGAGCACGAAGTACCTCTCATCCCTTCCCACTGAGAGAGTTCGGCCAATCAGCCCCTAGACCTCCGGCTGCGAGATGTTACAGCATCACCCAGGACTTGAACCAGCGATCTCCGGATGATAGAGCGAGCGCTTTACCACTGCACCATCAACCAATGCCTCAGAATGCCCAGCTTAACCAGGGAAGAGCTAACCTTTACAAATTCAATTTCTTTTAATGCGTGCCAAGAAAAGCACAAATAAAATACAAAGCTGTTTCCTTGTTTTCATATATTAATGTTTAAATGGAAAAATATTTTAATGCAGTTTATTTATCGCAGTACAGCTTTATACTGTAGAGAGGGTCGGAGGACCTGGAGCCTATCCCAGGGCATGAGGCGGGGTACACCCTGGACGGTGTGCCAATCCATTGCAGGGCACAAACATGCACAGTCATTCACACACTATGGGAATTTTGGGAAGAACAGTTAGTCTAACCTGCATGTCTTTGGAAACTGGAGGAAACCCACCAATCGTAGGGAGAACATGCAAAGTCCATGCACACAGACCTGAGGTGGGAATCGAACCCGGACCCTGGAGGTGTTCAAGGGGACAGTGCTAACTACTATAATATAATATCCTAATATAATATAAAAAAATGTTTTTATTGCATAAATCCTTACAAGCTGTTGTTCATTAAGTTGAATAAATAAAATTGATGTCCGAGAAAATACAACATAGAATTGTTTGGATGCCATTAAGGAAAGTGACATAATGGAGGCAGTCTGATTTTACCTTCAGAAATAGAAGCAAGTCTCCAGGAAGAAGTAGATGAGGTTCTCCAAGATGCTTGAAAAACATTTGTCAGGCAGATTATATAAGGAAATTGTCTGGCAAATGTGTCTAACATAATGTGACAGTTTTAAACACATCCACCAAAAGTTGGCAGGGTTACAATAATTGCTGGTTGCTTCTTTTCACAGCTATTTTAATATAAACCATCTAGTTTTTTTATTCTTTTTGAGACGACTGTCATCCATATGCTCCTGCTATGAACTGTAAGCCCTTCTCTAGTCCTGTCTGTGTTCATAGCGATAAGAAAAAGCAGAGCAGTGAAGAGAATTCACCTCATGCACTTTAACACACTTGAAGTATGGCAATGTTCTGGTTACAACAATGCATGCTGTACTGTACATAAATACATAACCCATGTATGTCGCAGCTTAGCTGCAAATATTTTATGAGACAAAATTGAGATGCAGTAAATAACAGATCCACCAAGAATAGTCTCAGTATGTCTAACTGTTAATGTACAGTAGGTGTTCACTACATGTACTGTATTTATACATCTATATTGTGAATATTTTGACATATATTGCAACTGTGGACAGATATTAAACTACAATACATATATTTACCTATATGTAACATTCAGCATTTAAACTTATTTATATAGACCCAAATCTACTAGAAGTAGTTAAGGCATAAAGGCATGTCTCACGTATTTATCATTTCCTGAAATCCCTCTTTCGGCCACCACGACCTTCACTAAGTAATACTGAATGTGTCAGCATCTGTGATTTTCTTGTCTCTTTAATGTTTTCTCATTCAGCATGATGCCCGCAATTGCTTCATATAAATTATTCATATAAGTATCTAAAAAAAAAAAAAAAAAAGCCACATATGCATGCCACGAGTTTAAATCAAACAATACACTGATGAATAAGATGAATAAGGCTTTTAATTTGACATTTTTATCATGAGTCTTTGAGTCCCTTGGTCATGTTCAGTATACAGTACCTGATTACTGACTATGCATACATTACCTTCAATAAGTCACACATTTTTTGGAATTAGATAGTTGCACAGGTTCATATTGCAATTCATTTTGAAGCAATCCCTTAATATCCTTGCTGAATATAAACACCTACATAACATGCAGACTCACTTAGCCAGCCTGATAACATGTCAGTCACAAATCATTATTACTCACTCACTCATCGTCTATACTGCTTTATCCTGTGTACAGGGTCACGGGGGTGCTGAAGCCAATCCCAGGAGACATGCAAACCCCATTAACAGATGCGCGACAGAACATGCAAACCCTATGCAAACAGACACGAGGTAGGAATCGAACCTGAACCCTGGAGGTGCAATAATCAGCGAGGGGTTGGAATGAAGTGTTTATAAAAATATGATCAATATTTATTCATTTATTTTGTTTTATTGAAGAACACCATGTCTGTTTATTTGTTCAAAGTTAAGGTTCTGAACTGAAAAAAAAAAATGAAATCCTGATGTTCATTCATCCTTAGAAGATTTCACATTTATAACATCACACTATTGAAACAGCATTATCAGAGTTATGGCGAAGATGTCGTCATTGTGGTGCTGCCATAGTTCTTGGGCCCTAATTATTACTTAAGCAGAACTTTCTTTCAGACACCTTATACAGTAGGCGCTGTATGGACACTGCATTGGAAAGACCATATTAATTTAAGGATTGTATTAATATTAGCTACTTATTAATAGGTGATTGTAATCTAGCACACTCTTCACTATCTTGAACTAACTTACTGTAATCCAGCTGGTTATCAGCCTGGCAACATACAGTAATACTACCAATGGTAAACACATAGCATCAGTTTCATTTGGATGCTTCTTGTTTTGCATAAAGCCTATCCTACTATGTAAAGTGGAACAGCCAGGTGCACTTCAGCCGCCTTGTGGGTAAAAAAAATAAAAATAAAATGAAAAGCCTCAATGCTAATGTGGATCATTTTAAAAGCTGATAAAACTGAATATAAAATAAGATCCTGTCTGGCTGATATAACAAGACTTACTGTATTTCTTTATATTTTTTATTAAAATCAATTGTATTTTTTGGACAATGTCACAAAACAATTTTACATAAATCTGAATGTAGATTTAAATTTATGTCACAGTTATGCAATCCAGACCCTGACAGGTTTCCTTTAGAGTCTGGTTCCTCTCAAGGGTTCATCCTCATGTTGTCTTAAGGAAGAACTCCCTGGGACGAATTGAGGAAGAAACCTTGAGAGGAAACAGATTCAAAAGGGAAGGCTTCCTCTTCTTGGTGACACCAGATCAAGGGATCATAAAGCTTTACTTTTGTACAAATGTGGACTATAATTAGCGATGTCACATTATAGACAAGATCGTCCTATTCTAAGCAATGGTTATCTCACATTTTTGCATATGTACGCTCATGTTCAAAAGTTACTGTAGTAACCGCTTCTCTCCATGAATTTTATGCTTTTTTTATGTAAAAACATAAATTAAAAAATCTTCTTATCAGGCAAATACAACTTTCAGACAAACAACAGGATATAACTATATATTCCCCTTAAAAAAAGTTAAATGAAGCCAAAAAAACAACAAAATGTGGGCAAAGGGCCCTTGCTTTTACAGGATTGAAGTTGCAGCTGAGTGCTGGTATTCATCAGCCCTTGATTAATTGATCATCAGCAGGTGTGCAGACCTCTATTAAAGTAGACGTTTTGGCAGTTTGCGTGTCTGGTGCATTCAGGTGTGTGTTGCCAAGAGGGAAAGACATAAGCAATTGTCGCTGTATTTGGGCTTGTTTTTGCAGTCCTAGGACCTGGGCATCTTGCATTTTCGAACTGCTCACTCACGCACCATTGGGGGGCTTAACACACTTGGAGGACAGTGCTATCCGCTCCTTCCACTTGTGTGAGCTCACAGATGCCCCTGATATGGCTGCAAGAGGTTACAGCATCAACCGAGAATCGAACTCACGATCTCCGGATTATAGGGGGAGCACTTTACCACCGCGCCACACAGAGACTACTAGAGGATTCTAAAGGCAAATGTGAGGCCATCTGTCCGACAGCAAAAATAAAAAAATCTATTTAAATAAAAGGAAGCTTTTGTACCTAGTGATATATTTCATACATTGGAGGACTTGAAACCAGTCTCAGACAAATTTCCGTCTGTCTGTCCAGCTAGATTTTGTCACAAAATTGGCTGGACAGAATTTAATGAGAAACTTTGCCAGTACGCTGGTATTTGTCTGATGTTAAATATAAATTAATCAAAACTTTGAGTAGAAGGGATGTTATGAGCAGTTTTGTGCCAGATTAGAAACCGCAAGTTTTGGACCGAATTTAATGAAACTTTTGCAGTACTATATCAGCCTGAAGTTTTGATGTCAGATTTATTAATATACTTTAAAATATGGTACAACAAACCCCTGCACCAATAGATATTAATTAGAAAAGCTAAACTAAATAGTTTTACTGGGATATTTCCACTGAAATTGTGCTGCATAAGGGGTTTAAGTAAACGGTGAAGTAATTTTAAGACAGAGCTTTATCATTATCCGATCGACTTTTCCGTTTTTCTCACCTGTGATTCACTCTCCGATTACAGGGAGCGTATTTGCCTAACAAAGGAAGAAGTACAACTTAGCGTAAACAAGGCATAAGATACTCAACCTTATAAAATTGTATTTCTTTGTATTAATAAGGTAGGAAGAGTGCTGTCGTACAGAAAGACATGTAGCCTTTATTTGTCACATATACAGTACAGCACAGTGAAATTCCTTCTTGGCATATCCCAGCGTAACTGGGGTCAGTCATGACACAGCGCCCTTAGAGCAGACGGGGTTAAGGGCCTCGCTCAAGGGCCCAACAGTGGCAACCTGGTGGAGCTGGGGATCGAACCGCCGATCTTCCGTTCAGTCACTCAGTGCCTTTGCCCTCTGAGACACCACTGTGCATAATGTACATGGACTTCAAACTGAAAT
This sequence comes from Channallabes apus, assembly GCA_030522415.1. Classification (NCBI taxonomy): domain Eukaryota; kingdom Metazoa; phylum Chordata; class Actinopteri; order Siluriformes; family Clariidae; genus Channallabes; species Channallabes apus. Next base: position 3,758,395 of record CM060115.1, read on the forward strand.
AATAATATCACTGATTACATTAAAGCTGATCAGCTTATTTTTAGCTTTAACCTAACTATTTCTACAAACTCTTTTCCCATCAATTTACAGCTAGTAAATTAATAAATAAAGTGATTGTAATGTTTTTAAGTACTGAAGGTGAGAATAAGTTGTCTATAAAAAAGCTGCTTCTGAGACTTCATAATATTTTAAAACAGCTCAGACAGCTAGCGTTCATAGAGTTGACAGATATGACCAAGTGTGTGAATTAGGATTTACAAATACACATTTTGATTGGCTGTGCTCTCGGTATGCCGCCATGCTATTGGCTGTGTGATGCTTGGTGGGCGGTGCAGCCACTTCTCCGTTCGCTGCATCTTTCTGCTAACCGTTATCTGCGATTTTTCTTCCGGGTTGAGTGGGTGGGCGGGGACTGAGTTTCCTCCGGCTCCTCCTCTTCCAGCAGACAGCAGCGGCGGTTCAGCTCGAGCCGAGTCCGACTGAGGCGCGCGCCAGCTCGGTTCGTTTATTTCACAGTTTGTGCTGAGAGGAAGCGGTTCGAGCGGGGAGAATCTCAACGTCGCCATTTTACAAACTCGAATATTCTCGAATGTTGGGGAATTCGACGTGAAAATTTATCCCGCTAACTCATTTTAAGGTCTTGCGGTTTTTTTTTTTCCGTCTCCAGAACGACGTTACATCTTCACCGGGACACAACAAGGCTAACGGCCCTGAACGCCTTTTTCCCTCCCAGTGAGGCTGCTGGAAACGCGGCGGTTTAACGAATATCACCGAGTGATAACGGAATCCCGGGCCGGTTTGTCCTGTTTTTTTCTTCTTCACGCGAACTGAAGGACATTTTGGTCGCCAGGAACGTTACCGCTATCACGCGCGTGCAAGGCTAAGGGAGAAAATGCCACTCTGTCAACATCTGTAAGCTTTCTGCCAAGGAAACATCTGCACTGTTCAGTGCTCAGGCTTCACATTTAAAGGTAACTGACATACTTTTTTTTTTTTTTTAAATAAGTCTCATTACACAAAATTTTACATGGACAATTTTCAGTTCCCCTTCAAACTGCTGAAAAACTTGCACTGAAATCCCTGTGCATTCACTAGAACACCTTCACTCCTTATTACGTCTTGCAATATCATGCATCATTAGCTCTAATATTTGATTTTCATTAACACTTAAGTGTCTATATGATTGTGAGGATGTCTTATCAAGCGTTTAACCATGTGAGGTCAGTTTTCAGAGCTTCCTGTTAACAGACTCAAGAAATCACTAAAGACACGTGTCCATCCTGTTTCCTTTTCAAGAGCCTCGCTCAGGACTGTAAGGTTAAAGAGTTGCCTCATATACTGTATAAAAAGGAAATCTCTTGATGCCTTCCTTATAAGGAGGATGCGAGCGCTGACATCAGAAAGCTTGACCTCCGGATTGTGACGACATCAAGGTTACGCTGCTTGCGAGCTGAGCCGGTCAGTACGTCGTTGTCAGTCAGGCTCACGATCTGTACGTGACGGGTCACCGCCACCACGTTTTCCGACGCGATTACGCTCGACGTTTTTGAAGAGTCAGTACGCCGCTTGACGATTGATCGTGCAGTCAGAAGATGCTCTCGCAGATCAGTAATCACTTGCCGTGCCCATTAGGAGATTAGAGAGTGCATTCGGCTGGCTGCAGGACGCCAGCTGGGATCAGATCCGGACAAATCCAGATTTAATTGTGTTTAAATAAAAAAAAAAAATTTTGTCAAAATTTTTGTTATTTTGTCTGTTTATATTTTTTACTCTGTAGTTGATAGAAGAAACATCAGTGTTCCTTTACTTCTCTCATCCAAGAACTATAGGGGGAAAGCACTCTTTATTAGAGGTGGAATTAGAGGAATTAAGGCGACACTTTTTATTTAAAAAAATTACAAAGTCAATTCTTGCTGGTGAAAGAGTGCAGACAGATGCTGTAATAAGCATCATCCATCACTGATTTGTCTGTGCGTCATCATTCGCAAATTTACAATCTGCCCAGACTCGGAACAAAACTATCCGCATATGGATACATTGAAATATAAAAAATCTAATTGTATTCTTTGGAAACTTGAAGTTTACACCCCTGGTTCATGATGAACAGAAATCAGCTCGTATGCTGTATGAATGCTGATCTCCTCTTTAAATGTGAATATTCTGCTTGTTCTCAGGAGTGATTCTTACCAGGCAGGTTTGTTCACCTTTAAAAGATGCTTGTCTGGATTTTCTCACTCTAGTGCAAATTACAGTAGATATGAGAGAAATTTATATAAAGAGAGAAATCCAAATATTTATCTCCTGGATCATTCCTGTGATTCCTTACTCGTGTGGAACTTTCCTTCACTTCCCCACTCACAACTTCCTACTTGTAATTTCTATTTAAGTGGGACACCTGGTATTTAGATACTCGCTTATTTTTCCATAGCGTCATTAATGAAGATAATGAACTCCGCACATTTATGTGCAGTGCCAGCTGTTTTTTGGATTTCTGGCATAACATGGGACCAGACAGGAGGCTGTGTGCTTTTTGGAGGATGCTCTCAAACCTTGTGCCGCTTTGTGGTTTGTACAGAATGACATGAGTGAAAATGGGGCATGAGAGCCGACATCTCTTTTAAGAAGTATAAACATGCCAGCAGTGTAATAAACCAAACCTGAAGGCTGAAGTGTTCCACGAAACCGCTGTGTTGAAGTCCAGCCTCTGGTCTATAAAACGAATGAATCGTATTCCACACAAAAGGGGCTTAAAACCACTCCCTGCTGTTCGCTGTAACACCAGGAGTGTGCTGATGTAGATGCTCAAATATTATTCCTGTGTGTGTGTGTGTGTGTGTGTGTGTGTTGGGCTGTGAATAGCAGAATCACTTAAGAGTGTGTTTATAAGGGATGTGTACATAAGGAAAAGATTTAAATAGAGCAACTGTTGGTATATGTATAGTGTGTTTTTTTTTTTTTTTTTGCGCTGTGTGTGAGGTCTTGCATGTCTCTAGTTTTGCGAGTGGCCACGGAACAATGGCACTATTCTGCAGTTTAGCTTTGACAGAGCCAGTGCTGAGACGGACACACACACGCCGCAGAGGGAAAGGATCGAGTTCCTACCGGCACCTGGCTTCACCGAACAGACCAGCTCAGTTTTCCTGGGCATGCCGTTAGAGAAAAAGGGAAGAACCGAATTCCAGGTCTATCAGAACAGCAGATCGAGTGCTCTCAGGGGTCTTGGAGTTGACACGGGAGACGCGAGATCGAGCGGCCATAAGTCGAGGATCGGCAGCTGAAAGCGACTTTTGTAATAGATTTGACAAAGTCATGCCTAGAGGCTCGTTTTTTTTAATGAAGGAAAAAAAAATGGTGTAGGTTAAGACTACATTCACGAGGAATGCAGAGAGCAAAAAAAATCATGCATGCTAATTACAGTGAGTTTACGTGAAATTAGTGTGTGCAGGAACAGTGTTTGAGGTTGATGGGCGTGGCACAGACATCAGATTTTTCTTCTTTTGAAGCAGTAAAGGTAGTTAGTTCAATTCGGAAGGAAGTAAGGTGCTAACCCTTTGCTGATCACAGCCTTCACCAGACACCACGCTTCGAACATATAACTTCCCCTACTAAGAGGAAGTCATGTCAGCGGTTACAAAGCTTTGGTCAGTAGTACAGTGTCAGACATCGCGTGTGCCTGTTTCACTCCATCACAAAGAACAACGAAAAGGAAAAAGCAGACAGAAGTCTTGCAGGTACAATACTCTGGTTGAGATATCTTACTGCATACATGATGTGCTGAGGAGGGAGACAGAGCATGTTGTGGATACACACACGATTAAACGTCATTTAAACCTCATTGCACAATGAAAAATGTCTAAGAGGTGAAGTCAGCCCTGATCCAGCTGCTTCTGTCTGTCAGGAGTCGAGACCGAAGTCCAGGGGTGGAGATAAGAGATGCCTGTTTTTTTTTTTTTTTAATGCGTTAGGGGTTAAAGGTTAGGGTAGAGTTATAGGTGGAGATGGATTAGGTTCAGCTTCACCACCTGGAAGTTTTTATTCAGCCTCTTAAAAATTAAACTACTACCTGAAAATAATCGACAATCTGATGCTGTTATTACCCTTAAGATGATTATTTTCTTTTGTAGGAGCACATTTTATGCACGTTTTATTTTTTTCATAAAGGAGCAATTTGAGTTAATAATAAAAAAGACTTATTGTCAATTTATAATTGCATTTAATGCTGTGAAATTTAATGCCCTCCCCTAAAAAAAACTTTTTGCTTCTGTTGTAAAAGCTATAAACAACAGTTCTCTCTCTCCAAGCCTCTCTTTGTTGTTGATGTTAGAGACGCAGTCAAAAAGTCTGAAATAAATATTTCCTTACAGAAAACCTATAAGGATGTGATGCACATTAGAACAAGTGCATTAATGGCGTATATACACATGGAACTTAAATGCTAGCTGAATTACATTACCCATGCAAGCTGGCTTTCTGATTAATCAGATTTGCTGAGCGCTTGCGTACACTACCAGTCAAAAGTTTGGACACAGATTTGAGTTCGGTGGTCTTTTCTGGATTTTTCTTTCTTTCTAAAGTCGTCCAAAAATGGATGAATAGTTGATGTTGAGATGTTTCTTCTACTTATGCTCTATAAAGCCTTCATAACGGCTCTAAACCGAGGTGCTGTTTGTTAATTGGTAATTTCTGAGGCTGGTAACTCTAAATGAACTACTTCTCTGCAGCAGAGGTAAGTTTTGGTCTTGCTTCATGAGAGACAGTTTCATCATAGTGCATGATGGGGTTTCGCTAACGTTTGAGCTAAGCTTTCAGAAAGTACCGAGCACAGTAAGTGCTGCCCTCTGACTATTAAAGTGTCCACAGTGACATTTCGGAGATCTCTCTCTCTCTCCAGACCCCAGACTCCTTTCTGTAATAGAAACACTGACAAACATCTTCCTCCTCAGTCTCTGCTGCGTGCCTTCTGCTCTGTAATTAAATTAAAGCTCATTAGTGTTGATTTGATCTCCAGCATGTTGCACGGTGTTGCACGCGATCCATCATCTGCTGTGAGCTATTAATATTTATTAGTGATATTAATCTGTTACTTTACCTTGAGGCTCCAAAGGTTTCTGGTAATAATTATTGAAATGTTAAATTTTTTTCTTTTCTTTCAAACAAGTAATTGTTTAATGTATGTTACAGAGCATCATACTGTGCGTAAAATAAATTGTATTGCAGTGTCCTGTGATTCAGGTTCAGTAAATCTTTTAAAAATAATTCCCCCCAAAAAACATACAACAGCTTTTACAGACAATAGAAGCTCCATCTTTCACAAATCCTCTTTTGCTGGAGTATCGCTTCTTCTTATTTCAAGTTTATGCACAGGTACTGCCACCTACTGGGCTGGAGTGTGGAGCAAAAGAGGCAGGAAAAAAAAATCGCTTTGTACAAGATTTTACACTGAAAACCTCCCCTAGATTTGCCTGATTTGCGTGGAATTTAACTGCACACTCATTAGTGCATAAAACAAACAAACAAAAAAGTACGGCATCTGAAGAATTTTGGAATTAAAATTTGATAAATGTTACAGTGAAATGTGCGGATGAAGGTGCGACATCGCGTTTATTAAGTAGATTTTAGTTGCACACTAATAAGGGCGGATTTAAAAATTAAAAAATCTGTTGAATTTTGAGTTGAACTGATGATTTTTTTCAAGGGTGTTTTTCATTTAAATTTCTTCTCTTCCCGTTACATTTGAAAACTCTGTTAAACTTTGTTCAGTAGTTTTTAGGTGATGTGTGCACAATAAAACAGACAGACAAAAATTCTACAAACAATCTTGATGTGCTCTACTATTCGTCTTGCGCACTCGCAAATTATTTTTGGCAAATATCGTTAATGTACAGACGCCAACTTTACAGGTTTATTGTATGTATGGATGAGGCTCAGTACATATACAGTAGGGCTGCACGATATTAGGAAAATATACAATATGCGATATTGTTGTTGAATACTGCGATAACGATATTTCTTGCGATATAACATTTCCCTAGAGAAATGCATTTTTGTATTATTATTATTGGCCATTTTTTTTTTAAATCAAGAATGACTTAAACCCCTCAACAGATATTCTGACTTCTGGTTTGCTGTTACTATAAACCTGCCAACACAATATGAATTACTTTCAAACATTACTTTTTTATTTACGTGTAACCATACACTCATCAATTTCATTTGTCGCAATTCTTTGCGATACAGATATTGCTTATACCATTATTGTGATAACGATAATTTTTCGATATATTGTGCAGCCCTAATATACAGTACAGAGTACACAGAATTACATTTATTTTATTTACACAGCTGAACAGTGGACATTATCATTATTTAGATTATTGAATTGCAGTGTGTATGTCTGTAGACAGCATTTCAAAGAACCTGACAAGTCAAAAACCACCGTCCTAAACTGGCTACATTAGTTGTGAGTGTAGCAAGACATCTGACAAAAAGTTATGAGCATAGCGAGAAACTGACAGCTCATGGGGCATGTTTTGCTCAGACAGCAGAAGGTTTTTCTCAGGAAGAAAAAACATCGAGGGAAATCATTAATCACCTTATTAAACTTTTTTTTTGTCATATTTGTTGACCCTAAAATTTGGTGGACTATTTTGGGATATATTTATTACTGTAGTGTTTAGTGTTATAAAGGCGGTATTTATTATCTACAACAGTATGTTACATATACATATACAAAAAACCCAGGGTTTCTTAAACTAAATGTTTTTGTCCCGCACCCTCTGTTAATCCGCAAACATAATTACGTCTGCTATTAAAAGCATAAAACACTAAGCTGAAGAGCTGGACTTCGCTAGCCGGATTTCATCAACTTCCTTTCTGAATCTTGTCAGACTCTCCAGCTGAGACATAACCTTGCCTTTTCTTCTTGTTCCCTCCTTTTCCTCCTCCTCCTCCTCCTCCATCTCAACATCTCGCTCTCAGGAGAGCCGCAGTCATATTAACCGAAAAAATAATTGAGCCTTCAAGTGTAGAGGAGCTAAATACTGAATGCTAATTATCTGATCAGTGCCACTTGAGACATGGATCTAAACGTGCAGTGCGTGATAGGTATTCATCTGAAAACACAAAAGGATAACAACATAGTGAAATGCGCGCTTTCAGCGAACACGCTCGGGATCTGACGGCTTAACCGTCCTCGCAGGTTCACTCTGTTGTGACGCGGACGTCGAATTGGGAAAGGTTGTCCTGTTGTCATTCGTGTGTTTAAAAAAGGCAGTGAAGTAATAATTTCTGTGTGTGAATGTTGTATTACTACTTTTTTTTTCTTTATAAAAGGGGTACTGTTGTATCAGAGATGTTAAACTTTTCAGTGTTGAAAACTGTCGAATATTCTTGTCCATTATGTATGTTTATGCTACGAAGTGCTACGAGTAGTAGATAATCTCACACAAGTATTGCGTTTTCATCATGACTGGTTTCCACTCCCCTGTGAGGACAACTGGACGGTGCTGTAGAATAATTAAGTAGTCCAGAGAGAGGAAATTGTGTATGTGAAAAATGTGAGTATGAAACGTTTTATGTTTCATAAATATGCAAAAATGTCAAGAATCCGCTGGAATCGATTGAAATCATTGGAACTGGTGGAATATACTGTTAAAGCCGTACTGTTGGAAATGTCTGTGGTGACTTGAGGTAGATATCGTCACCAACCTACAGCGACTGACTGTAGCTCAGCTTTTTTTAACTTTAGTGACCAAGTTTGCATCGCACAATCGTAAACAATGGTGCTATTACGGTTATCGCGAAACATAGATGAAAGTCAAGAGACGGCTAATCAGGAACAGGATCAGACAAACAGGAAACACTTCCTCGTGATTAAGACACGGCGAAGCATTTAGCGTCTGTCTAAGTAAACAATTTACTTTTTAGTGAGCTCTGACGTTAAAACTATGATTCTGTGCACTCTCACTTTATTGCCTGCTACACATAAAATTACCCTGTGACCCCTTATGTTTGTATAAGAGATATAACCAGATATGAGCAGAATTAAATAATGTGTTCTTAGGAGACACCAGATAAATAAATAAATAAATAAATAAACCTGTTAGTGATGTAACGAACGTTGGAAGAATCATTACACTAGAACTCACAACCATGTGAGCGCGCAAAGCAATTTAGCTTCTCATGTGACGACATACAGAGGACCATTTAACGTATTACACAGTATTTACTGTATACATTCAGACTGCGGTGAAAAGAAATGACATTTTCAGACGTCCCACTTTGTCGATGGTGATTCCCAGCAGGAATTTTTGGCTGATAAAATGTTGATAGGATTAGGTTGTTTTTTGAATTAAGTTCGAATTAAGTTGATGAAATGATGATTCGATAACGTTCATCGAATGCTCTTAACACAGCGAGATCAAAATCCAAATGAATACCAAAACATTTATGGACGAGAGTCACCAGGGAACACCCGATACAATCATCACGATACTTACGCCAAGGTGCTGATTCGAAAGGTTTCGCGATTCTGCTCTACAATTTAGTACCCATCATAATACAATATTCATTTACATTTTTAGATGTTATTTCAATTGTAAACAAACTTTGATTGGAAGATAATTTGCTCCTACCACACAGGATGATGTGCTGCCTGTGAGTGTGTGAAAAGTTAAGGAATTGCACAATTTAACTACCTCAAAAGCAAACTGTATATACTGTACAATATATTTACATTTACATTTAGGCATTTGGCAGATGCTCTTATCCAGAGCGACTTACAAAAAGTGCTTTAAAGTTTACATCACTTGATACATACTTACACTGGGTTAACTAGGTTAATAACCAAGTGCCATTAGTCCAACACAACTAGGAAGAGTTTGGGGTTAGTCCAAGTACTGGAGAAACAGATGCGTCTTTAGTCGTAGTTTAAAGATAGTCAAAGTCTCTGCTATACGGACATCTAGAGGAAGTTCATTCCACCACCTAGGTGCCAGAACAGAAAAGAGTCTGGATCAGGGGTGTCAAACTCATTTTAGGGTGAGGGCCGGATGAGAAGAAATGTGACCATGTGCGGGCCGAATTTGTTTTTTTAATCATAGTCCATCAAATTACAACAAATACACTATATTCTGTAAAACTGCATGTAACAAGTCCTCAGAAACTGTTCATTAACACTCTTATTCCTTTTTGGGGGAAAAACAACGCCAAGTAATGGCAAGCAAAATCCTTTCCTTTGAACATGAATATTACTTGTCAGATAAGAAATAAAAAATGCTACAGACTCTGTGTACAGACAGTTACATTAAATATGAAGCTATAGTCTACAATATAATTTACAAACTAGAAAAACACTTCACATTTTAAAAAAGCTGCCTTTAACAACTCAATAGCTTAGAAAGAATCATATACAAAAATAAATTCTTTATGGTTAATGTAAATGAAAAAAATATATCATTCACTTTGGATATGAACATTAACTCTACACTACAAATGAGAACTTTCCTTTAACAAAAAAAAAAATTTTTTTTTAAATGGATTAAAGCATTAACTTTTTCCATTTGGAGCTGTCCAGTGTATTTATCATATTTCTCTGCGTGTATGTCATAGTGCCGTTTAATGTTGTATTCTTTTTGCACAGCCAGGGCTTGTGAGCGGATTAAACTTACCGGCTTGCCGAAGAAGAAATACTTCTCTTTCCATTTCTCCTGAAACATCCGCCCTTCCAGATCAATTTTTCTTTTTTTGGACATTTTTTTAAAATCGCGAGTGCTTGCCACACATCTTCAAATAGCCGAAGAAATTAGATTTAGGCGCCAATTTAGAATGCGCATGCGTGTTAGAGGTTTCGGTAGAAGCGCAAGAGAAGAGCAGTTAAATGATCAATGATAAAATAAAAAAAATTATAAAACCAAACACAATATTGCAGCGAATACCCGGACATAGACTTTATTTAATACTACTACTACTACTTATAATGATAATAAAAAATATTTGATATTTAATATTATTGTTCAAATCATCCCGCGGGCCGTATGTTTGACACACCTGGTCTGGATGAATGCTGCCCTCGATCCCTGAGAGATGGCCCTGAGACAATATATAACAAAAACAACAACTTTTTTTGCATTCAGTGTGGCAATACATGTATGTAAAAGCATTGTGATACTTGGTACATTTGTGTGGTGAATGGGGACGTTTCCACTTGACCATGAAGACGGTCCTAACCTTGGCTAACTTGTGAACTGAGAACTGTCGCTTAATCGTTCAGGACTGGAGTTTCCTACAGTTTTGTTCCTGATCCTCCAATAACGAATTGGAGACTTAACGAATTATTAACTTGTAGACATCAACTGTTATATTTAATTTCCACCCTCCTAACACACAGTATTCCTGCACTACAATCCCTGCTATCCGTTATCACCCAAATGAAGATGGGTTCCCTGTTCCAAGTCTGGTTCCTCTCAAGGTTATTGAGATCTCAGGTAGTTTTTCCTCACCACCGTCACCCTCGGCTTGTTCATCAGGGACAATCTGATCATTTCCATTCCTACACGTTTTTACATTTCATACATATTTCTATATTTTTCTTATGATTGTGTAATGCCGCTTTGCGACAATGATGACTGTTAAAAGCGCTATACAACCAAATTCTTTTTAATTGTTACGTAACTGAATAAAAAAAAAAAAAAATCCCACATCTCTAAATATATATAATGATTTCATTTGATTGCTGTGTTTAACTGATTACTTTTTACATAGTTAGATTTAATTTTAGCTGCTTTCATTTATGTTGTTTGATCCTGGTCGTCTTATTATTTCCTAATCTTTGTACAGCACTTTGGTCAACTTTAGCTGTTTTGTTTTTAAATGTGCTATAAATAAATTTGACTTTGACTTAAAACAATGGCCTAAGCAGAACTCCGATTCTGGGCACTGCAGTGAGAGAGCACTGTGTGTTTACCAACGGGCCACTAGAGAACATGTTGTTTATGTGAGTAAAGATAATGACGAGAGCCAGTAAACACCATGTAACAGTAATTTTGGAAAGGAAAAAAAACAGTGTGTATGGGAAGCTGGTGTGTCTGCCCCAATCTCTGATCAGACTTTTAATCCCTGTTGGAAACTTAAAGGGAAAGAAATAGTGACTCTTTCAGCTGCTGGTACACTTCAGATGCAACGCTTTTCCTGCATCTCCGCAAACGATGGAAGATATCAATGTGAGTCTCGGCTGAACTTTGCAATACATTTTTTGCATGGATTGAGAGTTGTGGAATTTTGGCTCGATTACCTACAGTGTGCTCATGTTCTGGATGACAAACTTCACGGTTGTTCTGCAGAGCAGGAAAGATTTATACTGACCATGACCTAATGTCATTGTAATGTAGTTTCATGCAACTCAGTTTTGGACAATTTAGGACAAAAAATTTATTTATTTGTTTTTCAATCAATATATTTATAAAATTTTTCTTAACCAAAAAAAAACAACAATATAAAAACACAACAGTAGCGCTCAGCACATACATGAACATGGGAGGAAAGGATTATATATGAATTAATATATAAATGAGCAAATATATACTAAAATATACAAGTATAGTATTCCTACACTGGGGTTAGGAAACCCTCTGTAATACAGAAGATGATGGATAACAAAAGTCCAATGAAATTTAAATAAGGGTCCAAGATCTTGATGAAGGTACTTGTGGAAAAATGTAACATGCAAAGAAAATGTATTTATTAGAAATGACATCCATAATAATATTGTACCAAGACTTTTTTCTGTTGGAGCAGTGTCGTTAATCCAGAACAAGAAGAGATTTTTTTTTTCTAGCTGAAAAAGTCAGTAAATGAAATAATATATTGTGATATTGAAAATACGAGAACCAAGAAGAAGAAACATAGGTTCTGTCTCAACTGGAACATTAAAGGAAACACCCAGATCATCCACAATATTAGTCATTTCACAGATAAAGTTTAAGTAAATCTATCTAAGGAATTAATCTGATCTGTAAAGTGTGTTTGGAATATGTTTATTGTGCTTTAGTGTTATTTACTTATTTGTTGAGCGAATAAATTGATAGACAGTCCAAACAAGACTTTTATATCCTTTTTTTTTTTTGTTAACTCTTGTAGTTTGACACATAACCGAAAACCCAAACTGTTCCCTGGACGTAGTCGGACGTTGGGTGAATGAATGTTAATCAGCATAAATCTTCCAAATGCAGATAAAAATTTCGTTGTTTTGAGGTTGTATTTGTAGCTTTGTGTTTGAGTCGTTCCTTTAAAGTTATCTCAGAATCAGTTTATCAAAACTTTCAGAAACATTTGTGTCGATGTTGAGCATTACCGCAGTGTCATTACAACCACTAGGTTGTAATTAATTAGTTAAGCTAAAAAAGATTAATCATGTTATATGCTAATTTTCTGCTTTCATGTCAACTAAAACTCTTCAAACTTTCAGATCTTCTTGATAATCAAGTGATTGACTTTATTTACATAAGAGCAAAAGGGTAAATCCGTTCCAAAAGCCAAACCAAGTGAACTCTGTAAAGTACTTAGTGTTTCGAAACCGTAGAAGGATCTTAGCTGTCAGTCAAACAAGCAGCGTAAATTGATTTATGAACGCTCGAATTTTATTCGAGTCCTTTTAATTAAAATGGTGCTTCACGCTGACTGATCAGGATATTGCTGTTTTTTGCTGTGCCTGAAGAAGATTATACAGTATCACATCCTTTAATGAAAAAACATTACTTTAGCAAGCATGACGTGACACTCCTGAACTTTTCTCAGAGCTCGATTAAAGCTAAACGGTTGTCTGACTCCCAGCTTGTTCCTTATTATGAATTAAAGTTAGAGCAACCTAATTTTAAACTGCAGCAAGTCCCTGAACAGAGATTCTGTATAAAACAGCTCATTACACTGACTTCCCAAAACAACAGTGTCACCAATGGCCTGGGTTGTTTTAATGAACGAGTAGCAGAGATCAACACCTCATTTCATTTTCTATGTTCTTGTGTGGGTTTGAAAACATGTAAAGTGCATCAATACTCAAGTCAGTAGCTGCTTCATGCACACACATCGTTAAGAACAATGACAAGCGTTTTTAAAAAAATTTTTTTACAGAAGACAAAAAAAAAATAATAATCCAAAGCTGTTGGAAATGTGCAAGTGTGGAGTTTTGGAGGTCGAGTTGAGTGTAACTCGCACCATTAGGTTGCTCTCACTTGTCGCATCGTTTGCTGGCTCACACTCAGACCACCTTAGTGAAAATAAACAGGAGACGAGTCGACATTTTCTGACTGAAAAGCTTCGAATAGATAAAAAAATCAACATTTTCGACATTTAACAAACTGTTACGATCGATCAAAGGCCAGAAAATAATAATTACTCGATGGCCGGCTTGAAGGGGTAACTTAATCGCCTTGTTCCACATCATCCGTCAGTGGAAATGGACCATCATGACTGAGCAGATATTTTTGTAGATCGGAACAAGATTCTGTTCAATTCAGTTGTATTTCTATTGCACTTTTAACGGTAGCCTTTGTTGCAAAGCTCTGGGGGAAAAAAAAAATAAGAGACCACTGCAAAATAGTGTTTTTTTTATATTAGTGAGATGAACAGTTGTCGAACAGTAATTTTTTGTAAACTGCTGACCATATTTCTCCTCAATTCAAAATTGTTTTTCAAACCTATTATTTACACTGTATATTAAAAAACATGACATCACCCGATGTTTTCTGGAGTAAATTGCAGTGGTTTTTTTTTTTTTTTTTTTTTTTCTTTACTTTTTTTTTATTCCCCCCAGACCTGAATGAGAAAAAATTTAAGGAAAAAAAGTTTAAATTGTAATATCACTTTGTCCCTGATGGAATGATGGTGGCAAGGAAAAACTCCCTGTGATGACAAGAGGAAGAAACCTTGAACCAGGATGAACCAGACTCTATATCCACTGATTTGGATGATATCAGATAGTAGACCCGGCAGTGTGTTCCTGTTGAGCGACTCTGCATCCACGCTGCAGATTCAGATTCCTGTTCTTGTCTAACGGGAGTGAAACCCGATGTGATCTGCTGCTGTGCAGTTGTAACTCATCTGTCTGAAGAATTGGGGCATTCTGGGATGTTTTTCTGGCTATTTGAGTTACCTGTTGGCTCAAACCAGTGCGGTCTTTCTTCTATAATCTCTTTCATCTATAAAGCTTTTTCATTCACAGAACTGCCGCTCACTTTCTTTCTCCCCCCCCCCCCCCCACCACACTTTTTATGTAAAGTCTAGATTTTGTTGTGCAGGAAAATCCCAGGAGGTCGGCCTTGTCTGAAATCCTCGAACCAGCCCGTCTGATATGAACATTAACTGAAGCTTGTCTATGATTTTATGCAATTTTATCAACTGCAGGTTGATTGAATAATTGCAAGTATGAGCAGGGGTTCGGTTATTCCTCTTAAATGTGTATGTGTGTTTGTGTGAGGCATCTAAAGCATCACAAACATCCTGTCTGCAAACACATGGCTCATTAAAATACCTGTGTGTAATGTGAGGAAAGCATGCTGGGAATTTGACACCGCTGCATATTTTAATCTCTGAGTTATTGCTGCGTGTCTGCTTTATATCCCCCTGCGAGTTTCAGCATACTTTGTGCATGTGTCCGTGTGTATATCAGAGACCGGAGTGAGACGGTCTACAGCACTCCGAGTGTTCTCTCGTTACCGGTAGAGCTCCCTCTAAATGGGTCATCGCTAGCCAAGAGGGAACAGAGCCAGTCTTGTCAGAGGAAACAGCCAGAGTAACACAAAACCACTAGCTAACAGGCTAACACCTGAGCCCTTACCATCCTTCCATCCAGGAGCATCATGTGTGTAATTGTAATCTATTTCTAAAGATTGCAGTCAGAAGTTTCTGCTCCTGCTGTTCATGTAGCATCAAGGATAAGCCTGTGTTCATCAGCAGTATAAGGGCTTTAAGAGGAAATAAAATTGCTATACAGATGCCAGTTATGAAAACAATACAGATGATGGACATCCTTTAAAAAGATTAGAATAAAACTACAATTAATGAAGGGTGTGTGCTCCGTCCAAAAGCACTGGAAGGTTTTTTTTCTTCTCTACACTGTAGACATTTGGTTTTGAGATCAAAACATGAACCTGCCATGATGATCAGAATTTCAGCTTTTAATTGCTAATATTTAGGACTTTTGTTTTATTATTATTATTTTATTTTATTTTTCATTGGATTTTTTCCCCTAATTTAGTCTTAGCCAATTTCCAACCAACTAGGGCACTCTTGCAACGAGGCTACAACTACCAATCAGGAAGGGCGAAGAATACCAGACGTTTCCTCTGAGCCACGTGACGCTGGCCGACCGCATCTTTCTGAACTGCTCGTAACAATAAAAAAAAAATAAAAAATCAAACATGCCGGTTTGTTGGCAGACCACCCAGTTTTTGTGAACAAAAGTATCGGAACAGAATGTCTTACTTTAAAAGAAAGTAACTTTCACTTGATATTTGTTTGCACGTCTTGTTTGACCCACTGGCTTGGATGAATTTGCTCAGTTGATTGACAGACACAATATTTCTGTAGACCTCTTATTTCATTCTGCTGATACCATCATGAATTACAAATAAACAGAATACATTTCCAAATAAAGATTAGTGAGCCTGATCTACAAACAGCCATGCAAGCCAAATCCATGACATCATCTTGACCATGATGAACCGATGAGTTTATACAGTAGGTTTTGGATCACGAGCGGATCTTTTTCTGCCATTTTATTCACTTGGTAGATGTTTGTCTTTCTTGCAGAACTTTTGTAGCTCATCTTAGTATTTCTGTGTGAATTCACTTTGCCCTTTTGATTCTTACTGCTGATGAGACAGAAGCATCTTCTCTCTATATTTCTACTCTGAAAATCTCATATGCTGACATAAAAAATTTTTTTTTTTAGGTTTTTCTTCACAGCTCTGTTTCTGACACCAGTTGCTGTGGTTTTTCTTGGCCAACTATTTCCATTTCTGTTTGTTTAGTACACCCGTGGTTTCTTTCTTTTTCAAGACATTCCAAATAGTTGTATTAGCTATGCCCAATGTTTATGTAAGTAGTCTGATCGATTTATCTTCCTCCAAAACATTTCAGAATGGCTCGATTTTCTGTTTTACACAGCTCTCTGGGCTTGGTCGCTGGTAATTCACATCTTTACTTTTAATATGTTTACAGATTATCATCAAGAAAATGAGCTGAATTTCTGAGGCATTCATTGTATCCAGTGGTTTTATATTACCAACTTGAAGCTCGGTAATGAAAAACAAAATTTGAGTTTGTTGATATGTTTGGCTTTTAGATTAAAGACAGTCTCCCCAGAATGTTCCAGATATTACCAAACTTCCCTGCAAAACCATTATTGTATAGTTCAAATTAAAAACACTAAGCAGAAAATGAAATTAGATTTAAAACCGTTTTGTTAGGATGACGCTAAGCTGCTCCAGTGACTGCCGCCGCGTAGATCGTCTGTTCACACGAGCATGTGTTTATCACACCCGTTATCTCTGTTTATATCCCGGCGCTGCTCATTTATGAACCATGTTAAGCCATTTACAGTGGATTGAAAATGTAGAACCCAGGGCCATCAGGATTAATTAAAATTATGTAATTTTTGTTTTAAATCCTAACTTATTGGAAAAGAAAAAGTTCTAGACTCTGGGTCTATTAGAACGTACAGTTCTGTAACCTCTTCTGAGAATTGTTTCCTTTAGCACATTTCTGACATCCGAATTCTAGAATTTGTCAAATCAACATCCCTGCCTCAGATATTAAACTTTTCCTGAGTTGTAAAATAAGAAAATGAACACTTCTCAGATTATTGATTGTGATTATCAATGTAATTTAATATAGAAATTGATTGTTATTAATCATGATTCTTTAGTGTGGCGATTCTTATATTCCCACACAGACTCCAAAATCAGATTTTTTTTTTCACGTTTATAATAGAGATAAACGGGTCAATTGGCCGGTTTTCAGTTTGATTGACTGTGACCGGTGATCAGCTGATCAGCCTCAAATATGAACAATTCTGTACCGGGTGCAGAAACTTCTGAGTGGTGCAAAAGAACTGCATTTTTTATGGTGTTACATTATCAAAAATCTCATGTGTTTAAAGACTTTTATCCAAACATTAGTCTTGAAGCATTGCAAGCGCTAAATAGTTGAAAATTATGTGCATAAGCCGCACTCGCCCATGTGCTCGCGGTCACTCGACTCACGAGCTCGCTGTCAAGTTTTCAGATTTTCAAGCCGGCAGAGGCGGAAAATCATAGGAGTTTCTTTATAATGCTGGAGGTATACACTCAGAACTATCTAAACATTTTCATCTTGTGTGGCAGGAGCGAATTATTTGCTAAGTTTGTTTACAAATTATAATTAAGGTGCAGGAGAGATACACATGGTGCTCAGTTAAATGCTAAACACTTGTATTTTAAGTGAATGTGTATTGATTGTTTAAATGCTGCGCTCGGTTATTAATTGAATGTAGCCCATAAAGGAATGGGCTACATTCTCACTCATAAAATTTTTTCAAATTGTAACAAAATCGGGGAAAATTTTATATCGAATCAGGATATTTATAAAATATCCAGCTGGCACCTGGGTATCATGATAATATCGTATCGGGTGGTGACACGTGTTCCCATCCCTATTACACTGTATTGTCAAATACCGTAGTTGCTGGTTCGCCCCAAACCGAGGTAGGAGCCAGTGTCGCTTTGACACCATCTTGTTATTGAAGATTGATCATTTGGCCCAAAATGTACTTTTTTGTGATAAATTTTATTGCTCTCTGGATGATTTTTATCAGTGAGGAGACATGAAAAAAAATAAAAATCTCAGTGATAAAGTAACCCGACCCCAATAGGGCTAATTACGTTTAAACAGAATCTTTAATCGAGCGTCACATAACTGGAGCATGCAGAGCTGTGTCAGCATGTGTGGTGATTAAGATTACCATGAATTTCTCACACACAGAGCGCCAGTATTGCAGCAGTTTGTGAAATACAGCAGTGCTGCTAATATAAGTAGTACTTAATAGGGTTAGTTACAGGAATTTCATTTAGGATCAATAAAGTAATCTGTCTAACTGTCTATCTTTGAAAGTTTTTAGAAATAGTTTGAGGGTTAAAGCCAAAAATAAGCTGATCACTTTAATAATCAGTGATATCAGTATTTCAGTATCATTTCTGTATTGCACAACACTCTGCCTGATTCATTAATAAAAAGAAATAACATTTGAGAATCTTACACCTGGCTAAGATTATACTTCCATTGTCGTCAGCCAAATACACTCACTGTTTAAAGTAGATTATTATACAGTATCTGGCATGTACCTGTTCATAACATCACTTTAACTCAACATTTTCATTTGAGCGGCTAACACCATAAGTTTGGGTATTTTACACGCCCTCACCTCAGACTGCTGCTGATATGTTTGCTTTAATGAGCCGTGTTTTATGAACATATGAATGATTCATATGCCATGGATTCAGAACATATGAGACCAACTGGTTTTAAACTGCTGGAAGAATAAACATACAATGATCTGTCCATTCATCTTTGAAGGTTTAGTTTTCAAAAGTTGTGTACCATTCTGTTGGAGTAGTTTTTAATATGTGCATTAAATACCTGTAATAAATATAGCTGTTTAAGACAAATCAGACAAACATTAGTGCGATGGAATTGAATCCCCGAACATTGAATCAAATTGAATTGACCACCCTTGAATCACAGCTCTAGTGAGCAGGTTTTTATTTAGATAATTTCAATATTAGTTGTCAGTTCCAGATTCAAATGTATTGAATGCTCTTGCTTGAGGTGAGCTTATACTCTTTTACTCTATTATTAGAAAAATGAATGAATTCTGCAAATAAGAACGGGCAAAAATGACTGGATCACAGGTTGGACTCTTGATGGATTTTTAGCAGGATGATGTTGAAGGTGTTTGGACTACGTTATGTTTTAGTTCTTTTTTTAGCTAGATAGACAGATAGATAGATTGATACTTTATTGATCCCGAAGGTACGCAGTCGCACTTTGAGTAAATTGTGACATGTTCTAGCACTACAGACGTAATCATAATCAACTGAGTTTATAATAAGATAACTGTTGTCAAAGCTGCAATTCTCTTGTGATATCCCATTGTTATCAAAACAAAGAGGACTGCTTAAATACTCTGTAAAGAAAACAGCACAAAGTGTTGATGAAAAGTTTTGTGAGCGGAACTGAGTGAATGCCCCAGCCATAAATTCCTCAGAAATGTTCAAATGAACTGAGATCAGTGGCACAAAGTGAGGATGATTTTGATGATGACTAATGATGACTAATGATCATGACACTTTTATAAATAGATAAATTGATGAGGTCATAAATATGGAGCCAGACAGGACATCTTTCCGCAAAACTATCTTTCAATCTCAAATGTCAAAATATTTACTCAGGGATGTACAGTGGGAGCCACACCAAATAGCCGCGACAGTGTGGCTGAAGTGTGAATGGCGTGTGAATGGCCTTTGCACGCCGTAATCCCCCCTCCCTTTTCTGGCCGAAAGGCGTGTCAAGATTTCACAGTAAACACGCCCATTCAAGCCCTATTTATTCATTTACCTGGTTCCACCACTAGATGGCGCTTCGTTCTCAAGAACACATTAAAACAAGCCAGCTGCGCTGAGTTGCAATCACGTGATTTTAACAACCCGCCTCCACCCCCGCCGAACTGACGCTGCCAAACTACAGAGATGAAGATGGCGGCTTAACGGACTATTCGTGGTAAGTGATGTTTTATTTTATAAAATGTGTTTGTGGTAGTTTACAGTTTATTTCCCAGTTTAGTTTTTTTATTGGCCGTTTGAAATATCACTGGCAGCAGCAGCAGCGGTCAGATGTGACTTTAGAGAACTTAATGTTCTGTTTACCAAGTCTGGAGTTAATATTACAGCTTACTGTCAGTGTCACACACTCACAATGTCACTCCACTTTAACTCAAAAACATGCTCAAGCTTCGACAATACTATTAATGTCCCTATTACAAGAGCTGCACTACCCGATGAAGAGTGTTTGTGTTCTCTGTAAATACTGAGAGAATCTCACCGCGTGTTGTCTGGATAAATTCAGCGGTTATTTATTCTCTGGTTAAGAGTTAATCTGCAGGTTATTTCTGTGACTGTAATATAATGTGATGCAGTTGATGAGGGACACAGACTGAGGGGAGCTGTACAGGAGCTAGTAACGCTCATAACCCGGTTTATATTTTATACACTTTCCGCGGTAGCGCGAGCGCTTAGTTAAAGAGCTGAATAACAACACAGAAGTGTTTATCAGTTAGGAGGAGGAGGGGGGAGGTGTGTGTGTGTGTGTGTGTGTGTGAGGGGCTTCAGTAAGTTATAGTTTGGCTTCAGAGATGAACTAATGCTCATATACGAGTGTTACATCGCTTAACTTATTTGTATGAGAAGCGCATTAAGTAAATTCCCGGTTAATTTAATGCAGTCGATAATACAGACAGTCACTGGTTAACACTAACACTGTTCACTGGTTAACACTAACACTGTTCACTGGTTAACATTAGCACAGGCAGATTATTTACATTACAGAATCCCCAAAACAGTGTTTTACACACTCTGTGGTAAATAGGTTTATTAATATATATTATTTTTATTAGAACTAGATGTTCTGTGAAGTTTATCTGTCTTGACTAAATTCTCCTGTTGTCTTTAAGCAGAGCTCCGCTGTGGAGGATTGGGGGGTCAGACGGCTGACGGCTGGACTTTTGGAGCTACAGGACTGGAGGAGCCTGAACAAGCTGTTGAGGGAGCTGTAGGAGGGATGACGTCACAGTCCGACAGCTTTAGAATGATGTTTGATCAGGTCTACTGTATATTCTGAACATAGAACTGCAAAATGTCTGATACAGTACTTTGGGGGAAACAAAGACTTCAACTGTTCCATGTTTAATAGTTTTGATATTTGAAAAATTAATACTTTAATGTAAAAGGACTATAGATAGAGACTTATAAGCAGCTGGTGTATCCGGGTAGTTTAATGAACTTTAAGCAAAAAGACAACATGTATTCATCTGTTTTATATAAATTACTGTTTTAACTTTGACTAGTTTTGGAAGAATAAATTGAATTGTTAAAGTCATGTTTTGCGTGTTTTAATTTTGGGGGATTGTTTGGGTATTTAAAAATTGTTTAGTTGAACCAACAACTTCAATGGGCAAAAAATGGGACACAACTTTGTTTTAAATAGTCAAAGAGTTGGGCTGAAAATAATAATAATAATAATTATTGATCATAGAAACAAATGAAACCAGTTAAACACTTGATTATATGTATTTGTGTTTGTGATTGTGTGACCCATAATAATTTTTTCTCAGTATAAATAAATGTTTTGGGTTTTAAGAACTCCAAAAGAGCAACGACAAACTTGGTATTCTCCATTGAGGTTTCTCACCTTCCACTCCTGAGTATGACATGGTGTTAATTGCTCTGTGTGTGTGTGTGTTTTTGGCGGGGGGATGGGTGTGTGTGTGTTTTCGGCTGTTCAGCAGTTCTAAACACAAGCACAGTTTTTGTCCTTAACTAAAATACTTCAATACGTTAATAATGAATTTATTTTGCTGAATAAGGTAATAAGCGATATTTAAACCAAACCAGTAAGTTAAGTAAGTGTTCCATACATTAAAGTACTGTGTATAACCAAGTGCCCTAGCAAACACAGTTACAGTACAGTTTACAGTACAAACAGAGTGTGTGCGCTGGGGGGATTGGAAGGTGAGTGAGAATACTCATTTACAAGACAAAAGACGGTTAGAGGCAGGGCTGTTCTAGACCAGACAACACGGGGTGGGGGGAGGGGCGCATCACGTTCAAGCACTGTTTTTACCTGGCCTTACTGTATAGTAACAGTATTGTATTTGCTGAATTGTGTTGAGGCACGCAAACCCCCTGACCACAATAAGGTGGCAATCCCTCAGGGGGAAACTAAAAAAAAAAAAAAAAATATATATATATATATATATATATATATATATATATAATTATATAATAAAATATCCTTAATCCAGATTTTATCAATCAATGACATAACATTTATCTAAGCTGGATGGTAAAATTCTCAAAAACGTTTAACCTAAAGTAAGACTTAACACACTATAACTAAAATATTTACAAAACTGAAAGGTTGTCTTATGAATAATAAAAAATACAAACTAAATTAAAACAGATGTGCTATTGAACAGATCATAATATGTTTTATGTTTTCTGATTATAAATGATATATGGGTTGATTTTAGAAAGGCTAAATGAAATAGCTAGTTTTTGGTCATGTCAGTCCAGTAACTATACTATGTAAAAGTAATTATAATATGAATTAATTAAGGGCAGGACCTAACCTAATGTTAATAATTTACACCATGATAACATTAGTATTCGTGTTTTTGTATATATTTTTAAATGTTCAAATGAACGTTTCAGAGTATATAATTTGTCGTGTCATCTGTGATTGAGACCCATGAGTTAAATTGAAATATTTTTTATAGGTAGTAAGCCAGGTTTTAGTAACCTTGGATAAATCAGCATGAAAGCCCTCTCTCGCGCACGGGCTCTCACGCTGTCTCTCGCACTCACACACACACACACTGTACACACACAGACACACACAAATAATACATGAAATCGCGTAAAACCAAATGAAACTAGGGTAAAAAATATGAGCAGTAAAATACAGTAGTATCCTGTAGGTGATTCCTGTCCTGTGATAACAGACACTAACACGCTAGAACTGTTTACTTCTGTTAGTTTTGTTTTCAAGTGTGAATGTTTATGGGGATTAAATCTGTCTCTGCTGCTGCATCTATACACCGTTGTGATAAGTGATTGATGCCCCATCAGATCTTTGATGTGGGACGTTATGCTGGTTAAATGACTAAAGAAATACTGATTCGTATGGACAGAGATTTGTTCCAGATATTATGCGCCATTAATCAATTTGTTATGCCAATTTGACTTTCAGCGAAAACATCAAAAATATAACGAAAACAAACCAAAGCAGAAGTTACATTTTAAGCTTTACTTTCAAATTCAAATTTTATTTGTCACATACACAGCGCGATATGCAGTAAAATGCTTCGGGTGCTTTAGGTGAGACTCGAACTCGGCATTGCTTCACCTGGACCGCTTTATAAGTGTCACGCACTAACCGATTGCGCCACTGGAGCCACACGGAAGTTGGTCTTGTCAGAGTATCCTCTCTCTCGTGCGCGCACGCACACACACACACACACACACACACACACACACATGAAATTGCGTAAAACCCAACGAAATATAAGCAGTAAAAAAAAAAAAAAATCAGTAAAAATACAATAGTATAACAGGCGCTAACCCTCTGGAACTTTTTTTTTTACTATTGTCTCCAAGTGTTTATGGGGATTTAATGTGTCTGCTGCCGCATCCATTCACAGTTGTGATAAGTGATTAATGCCCCATCAGATCTTTTGACGGGGGAGCATTATGCATGATTAAATGACTAAAGAAATACTGATCCATATGGGCAGATATTTATTCCAGGTTGCATGCGGCATTAATTGCCTCTTATGCCACTTGTAGACTATCAGTGAAAAAATCAGCGAAAACATCATCAAAAATATAACGAAAACAAACCCAAGCAGACGTTTGAGCTTTACTTTGCAGCAAAATATTATCTATCAGTATATTAAATGGAACGGGGTAAAATACACCGTAATATAAAATACTGTACGTAGCCTGCGTTTTTATTCCGTACCTACAATGATCGGTATAGACCAATTACAGCCGTTACCGTGTCTTTAAGGATCATTTCAGGATGTCTTAAAAATATTTCACTAACTAATTTTATTAATTCATTATTAAATAATAAATAGCATAATCATCATGGGTTATGTATTGAGTGATTTAACAAATCTGTTTTATTAATCGGTTTGTTGTTGTTGTTTTTTCATCTATTTATGAAACTATGTTGACAATACAAGAACTGTCTGTATATTAAAGATACGGTATTGGGTTTCCTGGACACTGCAGTTAACTGTGCCAGTCAATGCTCCATCTGGCGGAATTATACGGCATTGCAACCATCTTTTTAGAAAGCGCATGGGGGCGTTTATGGGGCGGGGCATCGTTAACTGCGTCATCGCGGGGGATCACATTCCATGCACGAAGCCTTCATGGAACTGCCACGGAGCAGTCATGCTCCAGGCGGCTGTTTGACGTGGCTCCCACTGTATGTAAAAGGCTAACATTAGCATGCCATGTGTTGCTTATCCTGATGCACCTGAACCAGTGAGGTGTGAGCCACTGAAACTGCATTAACACGGCACAAATGGAGGCTTGAGAGGAAAAAAGGGTCAGTCAGAAATCTCTCCAGAATTTCTCTTTGCAGGTGATCTGATTATGAAGTTGTGTTTGGTTTATATCACCGGAGTTCCCGACAGTTTGGCATGGGTGGCAGACATAACATCTAGTAGTTCACTCATTGCTCAAGGTGAGTTTTAAAGCATAACTAGAATTTCTTAAAGTTGGAACGTCTGTAAAAATACATCAGATGTTCACAGAAGCTCTAATCCTTAAAAATTATATTTAAGACCTAGTCTTTAAATTACTATTATCTTTGCTGTTCACTGGAGCTCAAGTTTTTAATCCGGACTTTATTTTTTGCAGTTCATGCAAAATCTGACAGTGAAAGTAAAAAAAAAAAAAAAAAAAAAAGAGGAGCACTGTGTCCCCGACCTGATGATGGGGCAATATTTGCAGACTCACAGACTCAGCATCTGCTGCATGATGAGGAGTTTGAATTCTGTCAGCCCACTGGACCTTTCCGGATAATTAACGATCATCGAAGCACATTTCTGTATTAGATTTACGATGTAGAACGTGAAGGTCTTTTTCTACAGTTAATACTGACCGATTTGCGCACGTATTTCAGAGGGCATCTCTGTCATATTAACTCTCAGACGCTGCAAGCCCCGCCCCTTCGTCCATCTCACATGTGGGCGCAACTCTCGCTTTGTGTCAAAGGTAAAAGATTTTGTTTTAGTACAGTTAAAGCAAATAAACTTAGTGTACATTCGAATAACATCAGACTAATACATTACCTGGACAATAATTTATTTAATAACAGTCCCTGTTATTCTGTTCAGTAGCGTCTTTGGTTTTGGCCTGCAATGCAGTGGCCAGGTCATGTATGAAATGTTACCTTTATTCATGATTTTACTCCACCCACTAAAAAATTATGTTGATATTGAAGATATTTAGAAAGTGATCTTTTTTTGTATGCATTGATCACACAGATGTGTTTGACTGGTAAAGGGAAGGTTTGTATCAAAATGTACTTTTGTAATTTTATGTTTACAGCACATTGCTGTTAAAACAACTAAAAATCCACTAAATCTACAAATAATTCCCACTGACTGCAAACAGTTCCTGACTACACATCTGGTATCAGACAAACATTGCATTACAGTGTGTGTGTGTGTGTGTGTGTGAGTGTGAGTGTGAGTGTGAGTGTGTGTGTGTGTGTGTGTGTGTGTGAGTGTGTGTGAGTGTGACGAATGCGCTAAGGCGCATGGCTGTTAGTGTGTGGTCTGTGATTTCCGTTGAAACATTTTGAAATTTAATTTCATCAACAGTTATTTTATTTCCGTTTTAGAACTTTCCACAATGTTCACATTTCTTCCTCACAGTAGAGACAAGATTCTGTCCCGCTCCCGCAAAAATATATATTATTTTCTCCCGCTCCCGCCCGCAAAATCTCGCAGGTAAACATATAAGTAGTTTTATTTTTTACTGCTTTTTCCCGCTACTCTGTTATTTGTTTCAAATGCTTCCCTTTTGAGTATATATAAAAAAGAAACGGAAAATAAATATGTTTAGTTTGATTAAGTGGAATGATGAACATGGACACGAACGAGGAGCTTTTCGGAACACAGAAATACAGTCAGAACTGTTAGAAATAGGCTAATAATTTTGCATTGAAACAAAATAATAATAAACGTTGATTTCTCAAGTGGTCAAACAGAAAAGATTTTGGCTTAATACTGCTTCAGAACGTTATAGGCTTTTTTGCTTTCAGTAATGTCCAAAAACATTGAACATAAGTTATCCTTATTTCTCAATAAATAAAAATAAGTTTAGACCTTGCGCCTGTAAAAATGTTTTTATTTTTAATTTAGTCGTACTTGTTGCTTTTGTGCAGTAGATAAATAGTATAGTGTTTGTTTTCAATAAATAAATTTTAAGATAATTCCATTTTGCGGGAGTCCCGCGATTAATTTTATTCTCCCGCAACCCGGATATACATGAGGACCTTACCGCCCGCATTCACACATCAAATCTTGCAGGTCTCTACCTCACAGTCAGTTGATGAGCAGCTTTTCATGTCACTCTTGTAGTGTTTGACCTAACAGTTTATAAAGTACCATCACTGGACTGGTGTATTAATGTGAGTGTTTTCAAATTGAAGCATTTTCTTATTTTAAGAAGCTGTGTGGACAAGGACTTTCTTTTGAGTGAAAGCTGTGTTTTTCGGAAATATTCGTACATGGTCAGGGCGTGATATTGTTTTGTTGAACAATTCCTTAGTCTTTTTTCTTTTCTTTTCTTTCCCCCATTTTCTACTCACTTGATGTTGGCTGACAATTTGTTCTCCTCTCGGGAGATGCAGTCTTCTAGTTTCTTTCTGAATTTTTTCTTTTCTTTTTTTTTTTTTTTTTATTACTGTGTTTGTGTCTAGCTCATGTAGAGTTGGCAGATGCTCATGCGTCTTACACACTGCTGTGTTGTGGGTAGGTGTCATGCTGAAGTGTTTGCACACGCTGCGATCCTGATTGATTTTGTTTTACTTTCTTGTTCTCTGCTTCATTTTCTCGCTCTCCCGTTCTGTTTTTCACTGCTGTGTCGGTGTAGGGTGTTTTCCTATATAAAAGGGATTTTTTTTTTTGCTCTCGTGTAAAATGTGTCCAGTGCATCATCTATACAGAGTCAGCATATATATATATATATATATATATATATATATATATATATATATATATATATATATATATACGCTCAGCAAAAAAAAACATCCTCTGACTTTCAACTGTTTTTACTTTCAGTAAACTTAATGTGTAAATATTTGTATGAACACTAAAAGAATCAACACCAACACCATAAGACATAAACTAAAAATGTTTCACAATGTGTCCCTGAATGAAGGGAGGCTCAAAATCAAAAGTACCAGTCAGTATCTGGTGGCCACCAGCTGCTTGAAGTACTGCAGTGCATCTCCTCCTCATGGACTGGACCAGATTTGTCAGTTCTTGCCGTGAGATGTTACCCCACTCTTTCCACCTGCAAGTTCCTGGACATTTCTGGGGGAAATGGCTCTAGCCTTCACCCTGCGATCCAACAGGTCTCAGACGTGTGCAGGTGTTGTTACACGTGGTCTTCCACTGCGAGGATGATCAGCTGTCTTTCCTGTCTCCCTGTAGCGCTGTCTTAGGCGTCTCACAGTGCGGACATGGCGATTTATTGCCCTATAGCCACATCAACAGTCCTCATGTCCCCCTGCAGCATGCCTAATGCACGTTCACGCAGATGAGCAGGGAGCCTGGGCATCTTTCTTTGGGTGTTTTTCACAGTCGGTAGACAAGTCTCTTTAGTGTCCTGCGTTTTCAGAACTGTGACCTTAAATGCCTACTTTCTGTAAGCTGTTAAGGTCTTAACGACCATTCCACAGGTGCATGTTAGTTAATTGATTATAGTTAATTGAACAGGCATGGAAAATATTGTTTAAACCCTTTACAATGAAGATCTGTAAAGTTATTTGGATTTTTACATTATTGTTGAAATACACAGTCCTGAAAAAGGGACATTTCTTTTTTTGCTGAGTGTGTGTGTGTGTGTGTGTGTGTGTGTGTGTGTGTGTGTGTGTGTGTGTGTGTGTGTGTGTGTGTGTGTGTGTGTATGTATATATATATATATATATATATACAGTGGTGTGAAAAACTATTTGCCCCCCTCCTGATTTCTTATTCTTTTGCATGTTTGTCACACAAAATGTTTCTGATCATCAAACACATTTAACTATTAGTCAAAGATAACACAAGTCAACACAAATGCAGTTTTTAAATGAAGGGTTTTATTATTTAGGGAGAAAAAAAATCCAAACCTACATGGCCCTGTGTGAAAAAGTAATTGCCCCCTGAACCTAATAACTGGTTGGGCCACCCTTAGCAGCAATAACTGCAATCAAGCGTTTGCGATAACTTGCAACGAGTCTTTTACAGTGCTCTGGAGGAATTTTGGCCCACTCATCTTTGCAGAATTGTTGTAATTCAGCTTTATTTGAGGGTTTTCTAGCATGAACCGCCTTTTTAAGGTCATGCCACAACATCTCAATAGGATTCAGGTCAGGACTTTGACTAGGCCACTCCAAAGTCTTCATTTTGTTTTTCTTCAGCCATTCAGAGGTGGATTTGCTGGTGTGTTTTGGGTCATTGTCCTGCTGCAGCACCCAAGATCGCTTCAGCTTGAGTTGACGAACAGATGGCCGGACATTCTCCTTCAGGATTTTTTGGTAGACAGTAGAATTCATGGTTCCATCTATCACAGCAAGCCTTCCAGGTCCTGAAGCAGCAAAACAACCCCAGACCATCACACTACCACCACCATATTTTACTGTTGGTATGATGTTCTTTTTCTGAAATGCTGTGTTACTTCTACGCCAGATGTAACGGGACACGCACCTTCCAAAAAGTTCAACTTTTGTCTCATCGGTCCACAAGGTATTTTCCCAAAAGTCTTGGCAATCATTGAGATGTTTTTTAGCAAAATTGAGATGAGCCTTAATGTTCTTTTTGCTTAAAAGTGGTTTGCGCCTTGGAAATCTGCCAAGCAGGCCGTTTTTGCCCAGTCTCTTTCTTATGGTGGAGTCGTGAACACTGACCTTAATTGAGGCAAGTGAGGCCTGCAGTTCTTTAGATGTTGTCCTGGGGTCTTTTGTGGCCTCTCGGATGAGTTGTCTCTGCGCTCTTGGGGTAATTTTGGTCGGCCGGCCACTCCTGGGAAGGTTCACCACTGTTCCATATTTTTGCCATTTGTCGATAATGGCTCTCACTGTGGTTCGCTGGAGTCCCAAAGCTTTAGAAATGGCTTTATAACCTTTACCAGACTGATAGATCTCAATTACTTTTGTTCTCATTTGTTCCTGAATTTCTTTGGATCTTGGCATGATGTCTAGCTTTTGAGGTGCTTTTGGTCTACTTCTCTGTGTCAGGTAGCTCCTATTTAAGTGATTTCTTGATTGAAACAGGTGTGGCAGTAATCAGGCCTGGGGGTGACTACAGAAATTGAACTCAGGTGAGATAAACCACAGTTAAGTTATTTTTTAACAAGGGGGGCAATCACTTTTTCACACAGGGCCATGTAGATTTGGAGTTTTTTTTCTCCCTTAATAACGTAAACCTTCATTTAAAAACTGCATTTTGTGTTCAATTATGTTATCTTTGATTAATAGTTAACAGTTTTTGATGAGCAGAAACATTTAAGTGTGACAAACATGCAAAAGAATAAGAAATCAGGAAGGGGGCAAATAGTTTTTCACACCACTGTATATGTATATGTATATATATATATATATATATATGTATATATATATATATATATATATATATATATATATATATATATATATATATGTATATGTATAATATACAACATACTGTTTCTCTTTTCCTGAAGTGTATATACTTTTTTTTTTTTTGCCAGACTTTTATATCCTCCATTTTATGATCTCAGTACAGTTGTCGATGTTTTTTAGGAGATGTTTGTTTGACAGTTATCGAATGAGGCTTTGTTGTAAGTACTTTGCATCAGTTTCCAAGTTTCCCAGCTCAGGAAATTCTTTTAAACTGTTTATGCGTTTTTGTTTTCTTGGAAAAATGACAAGCTGTTGTGTTTTATTTATTTATTTTTTTTCTCCCGAGAGAGAGTGAGAGGAGATTGGTTGTTGGTGAGGGAACAACTGCTCATCGCAGCTCTAGCGTCATCTTGTTCCACAATATTTAATCCGACTACTATTACATCCCAGAATAAATTAAACATTGTAATCATTGCTAAATCACTGTGGTACAAGCAGAACAACACACTCCAATCTTGTAGTGTGTTGCTCGCTCTACACCCCCCCCCCCCCCCCCCCACTGTACCCTGACCTAGATTTATCCTCTTAACATGTTTGTAGACCTGACAAACGGAGCATGGTTTCTTCATTTATATGCTAATAGCAGGCTACAGGAAAGTGTAACGTGTTCCCAGTCCACACATCCAGACAATCCAAATTGCTGCCCAATCTTAATAGGCTGCATAATATTATATAGCTGTGTAATAACTAGGCTTACCCCATGTGCGACTGCTGAGGATTAGCGGAGATCCTCGTGTTTAAAATTGTCTGTTACTAAACTGATAGATAAGGCAAAGCCACATCTGGAAAGATGCAGCGAGCAGAACTGCCGCGGTTCATCAGCTAGACACGTGCATCCGGGTGACTAAAATCTCATAAGCAGGTGGTTTTTCATTTTCATGCACACAATCAGATGTGTATCTGACATGCAGTACAAAACATGCTGACTTGTAGTCAGCATGTCAAAAGTCAAAAGTTTAGTTACTCCTTCTAATTCAATGTTTATTATTATTGTTTTTTTTTTTTTTCAATTATGAAACAACACATATGGCATTAAGTAATTAAGTTACAGAAACAACAACAATAGTCAGTAGTTATTTTAAGACATGAAGGTTAGTTCTTGCCAAGAACAGTATCGTTAAGTGCTTTTGCAAAACCCATCGAGCTCCATGATGAAACTGTCTCTCATGAAGACCATTCCAGGAAAGCAAGACCAAAACTTACCTTTGCTGCAGAGGAGAAGTTCATTTATAGTTACCAGCCTCAGAAATTAACAAACAGCACCTCAGATTAGAGCCGTTATGAAGGCTTTACAGAGTCTAAGTAGCAGACACATCTCAATATCTAGTGTTTAAAGATTGTTGCATATTTTGGACGCCTTTGTAACACACTCGGAGGACAGCGCTGTCCACTCCTCCCGCTTGCATGTTGTCTATTTCTGCAAGCAAGTTGGAAACTAGAAAAGTTAAGTGGATTTAAATACACTTATAAAATAAATGTTAGTATCCAAATCGATATTGTTCGAGCGCTAGTGTTGAGGGTAGGTGTTTGTTTTCCATCGGAGGTGTTCATGTAGGTTTGAATAAACGCAGCAGACATGCACAGACGTCTCATGAGATTACTGAAATGACTGAGTCGCTGCAGCGCCTGGTGCAGAAAAGGTTGAAGTAACAAGTTTACTGTTTCAGAGTCTCAGCGCTTGTCGTGTTCAGTCTGGTTTTGACTCAGACCTGCTGGTCTTGTAGAGCTGTTTTGACTCGTCCTCTAAGGTCATTTGAGCACTTTGCTCCTTTTTTTTTGTATGAAATGAAGGGCACAATCGTTAGGGTTTTCTTCTTTGTGCAAACACACCGAGGTTGGAAATGGATCAGAGCCTCTAACGAGAGCTTCAGTGAAAGATTTTGAATGCTTGCGGGGTGATTAAGTTTGTTTATGGCATCCATCCATCACAGCATTATTCCTGAAGCATTAAGCTGTTTTTGTCTCTCCAGAACAAATCAGCTTGCAAACAAAAGTGTTTTCTTTCAGCTTAATTTTCTGAGAAAGTTGATTCCATGTTAGGGACAGTCAGTCTTGGCGACATTCTCCATAGAGAATATAATAAATCTGTAATAAATCTTTTAAAAAGGTGTAGATGGTAAAAAACATGGAACTCGCTCGAGGTTACTCGCGTGTTTGTTTAGCTACATGATGCTTCTTGGAAATTTCATTTATGGATTTATTTAAACATTGAGGTTTAAATAACCATTGAGGCTACAATCTTGTACTTTTAAGTGATTTGTAGATTTGTTTATTTTTTTTATCTCACAAAACTGTTTTTTTTTCCCCCAGAAAATGTTCTTTAAACGTTTTTTATTGAAAGTTGAAAGTTTTTAAACTTTCAGTTAAATGAATTATTTTTTGTAGACATTGAATCCAGTAACTGCTTGTGCTCTGAAAGATTGCCCGGGACTGAAGAACACCGAGTTCGTTCTTCAACTTGTTCCAAGATTTCGACTCTGATTTGTTTCCAAATGATTCCATTCCAGTTAATTCCAGAGTCCACAGTTTTGTCTTTGTACAAGTGGTGTTCATGTCAAGCCAGTGCTTATTATTGTCCAGAATAACGCACAATTGTGCTCCTTTTATTTCTCTCTATAATCCCCTGACACAACCTAGTGTTTCACTAGTGCCTGGATAACGTCAAGGTAGAATATTTCTCAGGACTCTGGAGTCGTGATCAGACTGCATGCTTCACGTCTGAAACACTGGCCTCCCAGGAACTCCTTTAATATCTTAAATATGTGGAAATCACTAGAAGTGAGGCCAGGACTGTAAGGAGGACTGTAAGGAGTCTTGTACATCAAGTGTAATTGATTATATAAAGAAGTCGATTCACGTGGAACGAGTCAAAATGTTTATGCTCATCCCCAGTTATAGTGACACGTGCCGAAAATGTGACTTTTATCCCAAACTTCATCAGGCGTGTGTGAATTCTTTAAACCGAGACCCAATAACCTGATGCGCTGCACGCTTTGTAAGCATTACAAGCTCTATGAACTCGAAACGCTAAGACTGCAGAGTAAATGTTTATCACCGTGAGTTTAGTCTGGTTGTGATTGTAGTATCAGGGTCTGGGAGTCGAGGCTGCACTCTTACGTGACTCGATGGAGAACTTTGTGAAGCAGATGCTAATGACTGTAGTATTTTCAGCACATTTGCAGGTTGTAAGCAGTTTGTTTATGTAAGGGTATATAGTTATAAACAACATCGAGTCAAATAAAAGAAATACATTTCAAGTTTTGAGTCAACACTAGCTACCCAGTAACTCATATGCAACACACTCCACGTCTCTGTGTGTAGTAATTAAAGGCAGAAAGTGTTTAAAATCATTACCTCATTCCTAAAGTTTATGTTAAAATAAGTAATAAACGCATGATACGGCTTCATGATAAAAATTCACTTCAGTTGATCTCGTCACCAACGAAAGATGTTCCCTGTCCTGACCTCGCTCTAAGCCAATTCCATGTTTGAGCCGTTAAAGGAGTTCCTGGGAGGCCAGCGTTTCAGATATAAAGCAGGCAGTCAGATCGTGGCTCCAGCGTACTGATAAAATTTTCTACCTTGATGGTATCAAAGCACCAGTGAAACCCTGGGATAAGTGCATTAGTGTAGCAGGAGATTATAGAGAGAAATAGAGTTTTTACTCTGAGTTTTACTCAGTACCCATATACCCGGTGTGTACTAGAAATGGATCACAGATTTTGGTGGCTAACTTGAAGGCCACTTAAATTCCTGAGCGATTGATTGAAATATTTGTCCTCTGGTTCTCTGAAACGGATGTAAGAAACTCCACCACAAGTCAGAAAGCTCTAATAATACAGTACAAATCCAACTAATGTTTGTAGTAACACGAGCATCCATGTTGTTTCCACATTCTGACTTAAAACCACAACTTGGAAAACGAGGCTGTCCACGTGAATATGGCGCATGAACGCAGTAATTATTTATACTTCCTCTGAAGGCAACAGGTAGCGCTAGCTCGCTAAGCTAAACACGCTTAAATTTTTATTGCAAAAGATTTACTGAGATTTGAAGCT
The DNA here is from genome assembly GCA_030522415.1 of Channallabes apus. NCBI lineage: Eukaryota > Metazoa > Chordata > Actinopteri > Siluriformes > Clariidae > Channallabes > Channallabes apus. The sequence continues at coordinate 3,792,210 of CM060115.1, forward strand.
GTTTTGTAGAATATAAACTACTCTGCTGTTATTGGTGTTAAATATAAATTAATACCTAACTACAATAATTTATGTATACTTTAAACTTTTAATATATTGTTTGTTTTAATTTGTACTTGTTTAATACGATCCACCTTTTTGTGGCCTTTATTATGTATAAGTTCAGACACTGTTTAGACACCAATACCATCTTAAAAGTATTGAATTGGCAACATAAAAAAAACCCAAACGACACCAAACGCTACACATAACTGTGTTAGTTACTCTGCACGATCAAAAGTCCTAGTTTGACTCGAACGCTCCTTGTTATAAGAAAGTGTTTGGGTAAATAGATGGAAGTGGGAAGCAATGTTGGATTAATTGACTAATGTGGAAAAACGATCTATAGATTAATCGGGGGGGAAAAAAGTCATTAGTCTGAGCTTTCGCCTTGTGAATGGATTAGTGTTTATCTCAGGAAGATAAACACAGATCGGAAATGCTCTCTGTGCTCTCAGAGGTGTTTACCCTCCATCACAGTGAGATCATGTGTAATTACTGATTCCTGCCCAGTCTCAAGCTCTGTACGTTGTTTTTGTCTTTGGTTAACATGTCAGGCCTGATTCAAAGCCTTCTGCTCCGCTTTATAATGTGTTACAACAGCAAAAGCGCACACAAATATGCCGTGCTTTAACGTGCCAAGAGTAGAATTCTGAATCTCTGGATGAAACAACATAAAGCCAGTGGGCTTTTCTTGTTTAACCAGCGCTGATTTGAACATCTCATGGACTTACAGTGTTTTTAAATAGACCACCTTCAAATGGAGCAGCTGCAAATGAAAGGAAGTGGCTTAAGTCTCGTATCTGCAGTCTTGCCGATAACGAAAGTGAAATTAACACGGACCTTGTTTTAACAGCCTCAGGATTGATTCTCTCTTTAAAAAAAAAACCCCACATCTCTGTGAACTTAGTCATACATCCGCATTATTATTATTATTTTTACTTTACTCACTGTTCTTTGTTTCCACTTGTTATTTTAACCAGAAAAAAAAACCAAGCTCAGTTTTGAGTTTGTGAAAAGACAGGCCTGCATGCTGAAGATAAACTTCAGGAATGTGTCTCTCTCTTCTCTTCTCTCTGCCGCACCAGCAGGGAAATCCAGCAGGGATTTACAGGAGTGTGGCCGATCAGAGCAGAAAATGTCTGTCCAATCCCTTCCCTCATCCCTCCATCATCCCTCCTCTGTGTCCTCCAACACCATCAATCCGTTTATTCCCCACTCGGCCTGTAGGATTATGTTGGATTTATGTACATGCAGTGTGCAGGGAGTTCGTGAAGAGTTGATGCATGTGGAGTCCGGCATATAGAGGGTCTACGGCAGGACTCTGCGCTTTGCTCAGATCTGTCTCGTCCTCTAGGTCCTGCTGCGCTATCACCGTAGAGTTTACTAAACAATTGGTTAAACAAATAAATAAAACTAAACATATAATGGCCAAGCCATTCTCCTTTAGTTTGATGTTTTTTCCCCAATTATCCAAGTCTCTTATTACACAAGAACTACCATACTGTAGGTTTGCTGGGTACAACAAGGTCTGTTATGTGCTTCTTATAAAATACATGAAACTGCAGTGGCTTACTGGTTAAGTACTTTGACCAGAAGGTTTTAAGTTCAAGTCTCCCATGCCTACCAAACTTCCACTTAATAGCCCTCATCCCTAAATAAAACCAACTGCTTCTATAAGCGACGTTCACTTCATATGCATTCACCTCATTTGAATGAGAACAGGATACACCCTAACAGTCATGGGGTATTTGGCGAGCACAAAAGCGTGAGAGCGACACGCATACAGAACTCGAAAGCAAGGCGTGTGTGTGTGTGTGTGTGTGTGTGTTGCTGTGAGATGGAAAAAAAGAGAGCGCAACATTGTGAGGGAGAGTGAGAAGGCGTGCACGTGTGAATTTCACTTTAAAACGTGTGAATCTTTTCCTACTGTACCTTCCGTCTCGCGTCCTTCACAACGCGGCTCTTGGCCCCGCCCCCACGCCAACACAAAGTTGTCTTTCCCTCTGTTTCCAGCAGCTTTTTCACTTGCGTTAAGAATGAAATTTTCCCACGATTAGGAGATTTTTTTTTTTTTTAGGAGAAATCTACCCACCATCCAGGCTTTAACCCCCCGAGCCCCCACTGCCCCCGAGTCCACACATGACCCTGATCGGTCGTCACATTAAGCAGAGGCTTAGTTACGTTCTCTTCATTCTTCCAGTTTTAAAGGTCTGTGTAATCGTCAGGTCTCGAAATTTTTTCTCTCCTGGTGATGGAGCGAACACTTTTCTGTCCCTCCGCTTTGGAGCCCCGGGCCACACGAGAAAGAGGCTAGTCTATTTCTAGTGAGGAGCCAATTAGCTAAGAGCTTTGAGTCATTTTGATGTAAAATAGACAGTGACTCGGCAATTATGAGACAAACGCAGTTAAGATGCTGCTGCTTCATGTCTGAGAGGAAGAACAGGACTGAAGACTGGAGCAGAGGTACTGGGGTGGAGAAATAATACCAGACTGGTAAAAGGAAGGATAAAATGGATAAAAATAGATGGTTTCATTAAAAAAAGAAAAAAAAAGTAAGTCTAATATTGTTAACGAGTTTCAGCTAAAAATGGCATCGAACCCTGGTGTTTCGAGTTTTAGCTACAGATTTCAGCCACAATTGTGACGACGTTTAATTTGGGATTTTTCTCAATTCTACACAAATTAGGTGTGACACAGTTTGAGTTTCACACTCCTAACTTTCTCAGGTATTCCTATTTATGGTTAGTGACATAAAAAATGGAGGAAAATCTTATTTAAGCCGTCATTAAACTCCATTTTAAGCCTCAATCCATAAGAACACAGACTCCGTTCCTCCTTTAATGGGAATTATGGGGGGATATAAGACAAACCAAATAGACCACATGGAACGCATTAACTCCTAAATTGTCAGGAAAAACGTCAAAGGGCCCTATGAGACATGTTCCAGAGATACACTGTCCTGGCAAAAGTATTCACTCGTTTGTTTTTCACATGCATATGAACTTGAGTAACATCCAATTCTTAATCCATAGGGTTTAGTCCTTGATCTTTGCAACAATAACAACTTCAACTCTTCAGCGAAGGCTTTCCACAAGGTTTAGGAGTGTGTTTATTTTGACCTTTCTTCCGGAAGCACATTTGTGAGGTCAGACACCGATGTTGAACCAGAAGACCTGGCTCATAGTCTCTGCTCGAAGTCATCCCAAAAGTCTTGAGGTCAGGACTCTGTTCAGGTGCCATCTCCAAACTGTTCCCACAAAGTTGGGAGTAGGAAATTGTCCAAAAATGGTGGCATGTTCTTGCACTAATCTGTAAGTCACATGACAAGTTTGGATGTCTGTAACTATTGACTCTGCGAAAAGTTGGAGACGTCTGTGCACTACTGTATGTGTCTCAGAATCTGCTGACCCCCGCTCTGTGATTTTACTTGGTCTACCACGATGTGACTGAGTCGCTGTCCTTCTCAACATATCACTAACGAATGTGGAAGATTTAGCGGAATACCTTTGCAGAAGTGCGATTTCCTAGCCAATCAGAACTCAGGAAATAAGACGTCACTAAAAACGCTGCTTTTGGAGTTTGGCTTGGAAAAATACAGCATGGTTCTAGAATGTAGAAAATAAATCTAAACTTTGCCTGGTACTGTAGTACTTGTACCAGACAAAAGTTAAAACTATGAAATAACACATATGGCATTAGGTAATTAAGTAACGATGACAACAGTCAGGTGTTATTTTAAGACACAAAGGTCAGCTGGTCTGAAATAATTTTTGCAAAACAGTTTTGTCAAGTGCATTTGCAAAACCCGTCAAGCACCGCGATGAAAATGGCTCTCATGAAGAACGTCCCAGGAAAGTGAGACCAAAACTCACCTCTGCTGCGGAGAACTTGATTAAAATTTACCAGCCTCACAAATCACCAATTTTCAATCTGCACCTCAGATTAGAGATTATGAAGGCATTACAGAGCATAAGTAGCAGACACATCTCAACATCAAATGCTCAAAGGAGATTATTGTTTATTTTGGAAAGAAAAAAAAATCAGGAAAAAACAGGGAATTAGAAAGTGTGTCCAAAGTGATTATTATTAGGGCTGCAACTAACGATTATTTTGATAATTGATTAGTTGGGCGATTAGTTTTATCCGATTAATCGAAAAAATTAACGCTTTACTTTGATGTTTTGCTTAACTATATAAAAGTATAAATCAGGGTATTATTTATGTATAAAAGTAAACTTTCAAAAATGCAATAGCCACATAGAGTTTAATGATCTTTAATTTTGACATTTAAACCTTATTTTATGTAAATCAACATTTTTGTTTTTAACAATAATTGCAGATGGCAAGTTGACAGTGTGTGTGTGTGTATATATGTGTGTGTGTGTATGTATATATATATATATATATATTAGTTGTTGCAGCCCTAATTATTACAATATGTCATTTAAAAATTTAAATGTGCCCTTTAAATGTGAAATTGAAATTAGCAAAAAGGAAAGCTTTGAAGGATGTACTGTAGTAGAGGTTGTGTCATTTATCTGTATGCTGTCAGCTTTTGGAAATCACATTCGTGCATTCAAGTGCATACGTGGCTTTTTAGGAGTCAGGAAACATCTTGTCTGTGCTTTGACATTGTAACAGGCGGTTGCCTAGTTACGGGCTCCCGGCCATTGGGGGCACTGTGGGAGCTAATTAAGCAACTCCCATAAAAGAGGAAGAGAGGCTGGGCCAGGTAACAGCAGCCATAACACAGCCTATGCTAAATGCTTAATGCTAAAGTTTAATGCTAAAAGCTAATATATTAGAAACCTGAATGCGGGATATGTCTGTCCAACACGCATGTGAGTACTGTACATGGATTTTAATATGTTTGTAGTGCAAGGCCCGTCGTGGCCATTATATATGCTTACTGTGCACTAATTGCATCCCTCTTGCTGTGTTTATGCAGGAGGGTTTTTTGTTCTATGTTTGGTGTGTGTTCTCCTGGGTGTTGAGGTGTGTTACTGCTGTCCCCCCCCGGGAAACCACGCTAGCGGCTGTTGCACGCGGGGCTGAACCATCAGCTACACCCGCGTCACCCTCAGAGGGACATCGCTCACAGTATTGACTTATGGACTTGGGTTGAGAGAGAAAGGGCTCTGTATGAGCACGAACATGGACTGTATGAATGTGGTATGAGTGGCCGGCGAGTGAGTGGTAATTGGTAGAGCACTTCATTAAATGTATATACACTTTGAATATATATACTTGATATCTCTGGTGGTCCTTATCCTACCCTGATTTCTGTTAACGGCAAGTTACTGTCTTCAACAATAGTAGCGAGTTTGTTACAGTGGCGCCCAACGTGGGGCCATCAGAGTTACATATATACATATATATATATATATATATATATTGTGTGTATTTGACATTTATATGTTATTGTTGCTGTTTATTCTTGCATGGTTAATCGGTGCTGATAGCTGTTACCTAGCCAGCCCTCTCTCGTACCATTTTACGTTTTGCAAATACTCTCACTCAAGGGTCTGATTAATCGTGTCATTTGTTGAAGGCAAATAGGGGCAATGATGGCCGAATCCGACGTACAAGCTGAGGAAGGGTCGTTGGCCCATGACTTCACTGCAGGCCCTTTTGTAACGCGTCGTGAGCCCGTCCAGGAGTTAATTCAAACTCTTAGCCATCTCTACCTGGACACCGAGGATGAAGGATGTTCTGGGGCGGATGACGAGGATCCGCGCGGCAACGAAGGGGTAGAACAACCACTCCCCGATGACCAGCGGCCTTCCCTTCCTCCCGTCGACACTGAGGATGACCAAAGTCTCATCTCTATGGTATTGGCAAACCGCCTCAACCAACTGGAGACGGCTCTGCGGGACCTGGAAAGTAGACTCTCCCAGCGAGTGTACGAACTGTCTGACCAGGTGGGGGAACTGCAGCGCGGTCGAGATACAGACATTCTGGTGAGCCAACACAAGCTAGAGAGCGTGCAAGAAGAGATGCAACAAATGTGCCAGACGATAAAAAAACAATGTGAAGGTCGATTGAACGACGTAGGCCATGCCGTGATGGAATGTATGAAGAGACGGGACTTACAGCTAAAAGCCATGATGGACGCGCAGCCGGTCGTTACCTCCACTCCATTCCGTCAATCAGAGTCCAGTTCTCATCCTCCATTTCCCAGTAGCTGCACGCATGCTCCTACCTTCAAGGCCCCTATAAAACTGGAGTTTCCCAGGTTTAGCGGTACTGAAGGAGAAGACCCCATTAGTTTTGTGGAAAGGTGTGAGGAATACTTAGCTTTACACCCACTTTCCGATAGTGACATATTAGCTACGCTCCCTTCTATACTCACCCACACTGCTAAAGACTGGTGGACCGCAGAGAGACATGGTGTCAAGAGCTGGAGATCATTCAAAGCTGCACTGCTGAAGGCATTCCTCACCGAGGATCATGAGGTCGAGGCTGAGAAGCGTCTGAGAGAGCGAGTCCAGCGCCCTGATGAGAGCATAAGGGACTTCGCCTTCCAGTATCGAGCCCTCTGCCTAAGATGGAAACCAAGGATGACTGAAAGAGATATTGTACAAGCAACATTGAGGAATTGCAACCCCCGGATCGCCAGCCTGTTGCGGAGTACAGTCATCACCATAAGCGAGCTGGTACGGATCGGGATGCTGGTGGAAAGAGATTTTAATGCCGCTAAAGCTTTTAGACAAAGGCAAAATCCCATTCTAGCCCCCAAACAGATGAAGGAGGGCAAAGGACCTTCCAGCCTTGGCATAGCCCAGGCCAGTCCTTCTCTGTTAATGGTGCAGCTCGCCTTAAATCAGGTACCCTGTACGGCCGTCATCGACACAGGCAGCACCTTCTCCCTCATCACCGAGACGCTATGGAGAAGGATAAAGGGACCAGCCGAAAGGTGGCAGTCGGCAAAGGGACAGTCATTTTCATTAGCCAATGGCTTAGTGCAGGTTGCAATAGGCAAGCTACATGCCCGGTGCTCATTACAAGGGGTAGAAGTAGAGATTTGTCTTTTTATTATGAAAGATCGTGATCTTACCTTCCCCTGCGTATTAGGGTTGGACTTTTTAACGGACGTGGGTATACAGATTAACTTTAGCCAACGCTCCTACACTATCCCGGGTAGAGACTGGGAAAACTTCCCGCTCTGTTCATCCACACGCGACCAAGTCTCCCTCTATGTAGCGAATCCTTTACCTCAATTGTCGGATGCCTCCGAAGCCATCATCTCCGACCTGGTCAACAACGCCGCCATGACAGGAAATTACAAACATCAAGTGCAAGAACTATTATTAGAATGGCCAACTGTATGCACCGATCAAATTGGCCATACCAAGGTTTTAACTCACCATATATACACCACCGATGAGAGACCAGTCAGGAAAAAAGCTTACCCTGTACCTGTCCATAAACAGCAGATTGTAGAGGATGAAGTCGCCAAGATGCTAGAGGCTGGTATTATCAGGCCATCCACCTCTCCATGGGCCGCCCCGGTCGTGCTGGTGGGTAAAAAGGGGGGTGGGACTCGTTTCTGTGTGGACTTTAGAGCCCTCAACAGCAAAACACCGCTGGACGGCTTCCCCATGCCCCAGGTCCACGAAATCCTGGAAGCGCTCTATGGGGCCACTATATTCAGCTCTCTGGATCTGCGTAGCGGCTACTGGCAGGTGGAAATGCACTCGGATAGCATCCCTAAGACAGCGTTCGTGACCAAGAACAATCAGTATGAGTTCCTCCGTCTTCCCTTCGGCCTCAAAAATGCAGGGGCAACCTTTCAAAGACTCATGACCTCCGTTTTAGCTGAAGCAATTGGGAAATACTGTTTCGTCTACATTGACGACATCGTCATCTACTCTAAGGATGCCAGCTCCCACCTTGACCATCTCCGACAGATTTTTTCTCTACTCGAAGTGGCTGGTCTCACGCTCAATCTGAAAAAATGCAAATTCTGTCAGTCATCTCTCTCCTTTCTGGGGCACGTGATATCAGCAGAAGGCATAAAGACAGAAGAGGCTAAAGTAGCGGCAATCCGAACTTACCCCATTCCCTGCAACCTGAAGGAGCTACAGCGCTTCCTAGGGCTGGCTGGTTGGTACCACCGATTCATACCCCGCTTCTCAGAGCGTGCTGCTCCTTTGCATGCCCTGAAGAAGAAAGGAGCCAGGTGGGTGTGGAGCCCCGAATGCCAGACAGCCTTTGAAGATCTGAAAACTGCTCTGCAACGCGCACCGATCTTAACGGCTCCAGACTTCGTCCGCCCCTTCAAGGTGCAGACAGATGCCAGCAACGTCGGCCTGGGTGCGGTACTCACCCAAGATCACGAAGATGGAGAGCATGTGATCGCCTACGCCTCCCGGCTGCTGCACGGACCTGAAACCAGGTATTCTGCATCAGAAAAGGAATGTTTGGCAGTAGTGTGGGCGGTGGAGAAATGGCGTCAGTACCTGGAGGGAAAGGCTTTTACTATTATTACGGACCATGCTGCTCTGACATGGGTTTTTAACCATCCAAACCCCTCCTCACGCCTTACACGATGGGTGCTTAGACTACAAGCATTTGAATTTATGGTCCAATACCGAAAGGGGCAATGCAATACCGTTCCTGATTCCCTGTCACGACGCTGGGACGAGGAAACCATGAACGCCCCCCTGGCCGTGCACCGAGGCAATGATCTACAGTGGGGTCTGCCCTGCGATTGGGAGGAACTGGAGAAGGCCCAAAAGGCGGACGAGACACTTCAGACACTTTGGAAAGAGGCAAGGTTAGATCCTGACCTGGAAAAAATACATTATTGTGTGATAAATCAGTTCCTGTATCGTCAGATCCCCAAACAGGCTGGACGTAGTCTACTTCAGCTGGTCATCCCAACATCTCTGCGTCCTCAGTACCTGCAGTACGCCCACGACAACCCTCTCAGTGGTCATCTAGGGCGGATGAAAACCCTACGGAGACTGCTGGAAGTCGCCTACTGGCCTGAGATACGTCGGGATGTCTGGGAACACTGTAAGAACTGCGCCACCTGTCAGAAATACAAACCTCGCATAAGTAAGCTGGCAGGGCTACTGCAAAGCACACCCGTGGTGGAACCTGGTTTTATGTTGGGAGTGGATCTCATGGGTCCTTTTCCACGGTCATCGCGGCTCAATGAGCATCTGCTGGTAGTCGTAGATTACTGCAGCAAATGGGTCGAGATGTTTCCTATAAGAACAGCGAAGGCTCATAACATAGCCAGTATTTTAATCAAGGAGATTTTCACACGGTGGGGCACGCCAGCTTATCTGGTGTCTGATAGGGGCCCGCAGTTCACCTCCCAGCTGCTCAACACCATCTGCCAACAATGGGGCGTTACCCAGAAGCTCACCACCGCATATCATCCCCAAACCAACATCACGGAACGTACTAACCGGACATTAAAATTCATGATGGCAGCATTCATCAAGGAAAACCACAAACAGTGGGACCAATGGCTTCCTGAGTTCCGGTTTGCCATCAACACAGCCTGGCAGGAAAGCACCGATCATACTCCGGCTGAGATAGCACTGGGACGCAAACTGAAGGGACCTCTGGAAAGAATGCTGCATCGAAACATTTCACCTGACCATCCGGCCTATTCCACCGTAGAGCGGCAAGAAGCCCTGTTCCAGGCTGTCCGGAGCAATGTGGCCCGTGCCCAAGAAAGGCAGGCGAAGTACTATAACCTCAGACGACGGGCTGTCATATACCATGAGGGCGACCTTGTCTGGGTTCGTGCTTTTCCTCAGTCTCGGGCAGAGGATTCTTACATGGCCAAGCTAGCTCCAAAATGGAAGGGGCCTGCCAAGGTCATCGAAGTCCTCAGTAAGGTGAATTGCCAGGTGAAAATGATCAATCAGACCGAGACATTCACGGTCCATGTGGCCAACATGAAACCCTTCTATGGCGACGTCACGCCTTCTTCCGAGGGGGAGGGGGTGTAACAGGCGGTTGCCTAGTTACGGGCTCCCGGCCATTGGGGGCACTGTGGGAGCTAATTAAGCAACTCCCATAAAAGAGGAAGAGAGGCTGGGCCAGGTAACAGCAGCCATAACACAGCCTATGCTAAATGCTTAATGCTAAAGTTTAATGCTAAAAGCTAATATATTAGAAACCTGAATGCGGGATATGTCTGTCCAACACGCATGTGAGTACTGTACATGGATTTTAATATGTTTGTAGTGCAAGGCCCGTCGTGGCCATTATATATGCTTACTGTGCACTAATTGCATCCCTCTTGCTGTGTTTATGCAGGAGGGTTTTTTGTTCTATGTTTGGTGTGTGTTCTCCTGGGTGTTGAGGTGTGTTACTGCTGTCCCCCCCCGGGAAACCACGCTAGCGGCTGTTGCACGCGGGGCTGAACCATCAGCTACACCCGCGTCACCCTCAGAGGGACATCGCTCACAGTATTGACTTATGGACTTGGGTTGAGAGAGAAAGGGCTCTGTATGAGCACGAACATGGACTGTATGAATGTGGTATGAGTGGCCGGCGAGTGAGTGGTAATTGGTAGAGCACTTCATTAAATGTATATACACTTTGAATATATATACTTGATATCTCTGGTGGTCCTTATCCTACCCTGATTTCTGTTAACGGCAAGTTACTGTCTTCAACAATAGTAGCGAGTTTGTTACAACATCACACTCGATTCTCTTTTGATTTGGGGAACATGTGCACAATCTCTGCATGCCATAAATAAGTACTAGCAAATGCCTGCAGTCGCCGTATCCCTGTATTGCGTTTAGCGTAACGATTACCGGAGCATAAAGCAAGGTTTATAGCTTTATAGCAAAAGCATCACAGCGTGGGAGCATTTATTTCTTTCGCTGCTTTTGTACAAATAGTGTTGTGTTTTCTACACAAGCATTACAGTAGAAATCTGTCAAGACAGTGAAGTGTTTAGACTGAACGTTTGAACCGACACCGGAGTGCTCGCTCCTGATTATTTGCAATCCACAATTACAGCATGGAATATTATATTTAGTCGTGTTTTTATGTAAAAACCACAACCATGCGATGCCAGAAAAAAAAAAAAACATTGTACACCTAATATTATTATAGTGTGTAGGGTATTGTATATATTTTTTTAATTATAGTTTTTTAATCCCCCCTGGAAGTCTGAAATTTGAGCTGAATCCCATTCACTCCTCAGAAGGATTTGTCCAGTTGTTTACTACCGAGCTCTGTGACATCACGTCCTGTGCTCTGGTTAGGTTTCCGCTCAGGGAGAGATAGATAGCACTGGTATGTTATTATTCTGAACTAGGAGAATAGATTGATTCGCATGTGTGGTAAAGGTTAAAGAATGTCATGATCACTGTTTGTGGTGTTCATAATTCAAGTTATGCAATACATGTCTGCTGATAAAAAACATACAACGTAGAACGGTGAGGAAAGCACTCATGCAGTGCGTAGGACACTTAAGCAACTTTGCCACAGTTAAGTGAGATATTACAGATGGAGGTGTGTGCATGTGTGTGTGTGCATACTCACGTCTGTCTTTTTTCTCATCCTGGCTTATCTCACCAGCCTCTTCATCATAGCTGCTATCATCTCCCTGCAGCTGGACATGTGTGCGTGTGCGTGTGCGTGTGCGTGTGCGTGTGCGTGTGCGTGCGCGTGTGCGCGCGTGCGTGTGTGTGTGTGTGATCAGACAGTATTAAAACTTTATTAGAGGAGAATTTGGTAAAGTATTTTAAATACCTATACTTATAAACGGAAGTGTGTGTGAGGTTTCAGATCTTAGAACATTCTCGCGCCATCTGCTCGGAGGCTTTTACGACCTGACCATGTTAGCCACCCTTTATATTTTCCTGCCTTTCACGTTGCAAATAAAATATTGATGAAGCATTAAATCATAATTGAGAACCTTTAGCAAGACCCTTGAAAGCCCGCTGATTCAATTGAAATCCAATAGCTTAACAAATTGATGAATAGCTAATCATTAAACTTATCACCGAGGGACTGTGAAGCGTGATGTGTTGTATATTTCCAGTCACCAAAGCGCTCTTTTGTGGGCCTGAGCTTATTTACTGTCTTGTCTGTTTAAGAGCCGTGCGGCAGCCTGGGAAACTCAGCGAGTCATTTTCTGTTGCTGTTGATCAAGTCAGTCAGTTCTGCTCATTAGTGTTTTTTTGCTGCCTTCATTTCAACAGTTTGTTCTGTACAGACGACTCTTCTTTGTTTTGGTGATGTGAAGGTTTTTGATGGCTGCTTTGCCGTGGAATGTAACGGTAAACAGAAAAAATGACGAGTCAAAATAAAATCCCATAGTTAGTGTGGTTTTATGACATTGTTACATGAACTACTTGGGGTTTGTTTCATGTGGCGAAGTACAGTACCATGCATTCAGCGTTTTCAGTTCTCTCTGGGAATGGCGGTATACTTTACACCACATGAATTACTGAAGTATAAAGTTAACACATTTTTAAAAAAATGTATTTCAAGATTTTACAATTGAATTTGTGAGATGGGACTAAAAAAATAGGATTGGTTTGAGGAATCATTTAACTCCACTAAGGCAGTGGTTCTCAAAGTGTGGGGGCACTAGTGGGGAATATAGACATGACAGGTGGGGCGCAATGAACGAGAGGAAATTAGTGGAAAATAACAGGAAAGTACCTATTCTAATTCATGCTTTTCTTTATTGATAATGAAGAGCGTACGCTCAAAACTAAACAATCACACACAAATAAATGGATCATTAATACAAGTAAATTTTAAATAACATCAGTTGTGGGCCGGGAGAAAAAGTGGAACCATAGTGGAACAATAACGGTTTAACGTCGGACAAACTTGAGCTGCGCTGCTCGAATCACAAACCTGCGCGAGCCACTGGGCAGCGCTGCGCGACTCTGACAGAAATAAACCGCGCCGACCATCAAAATACATTTTACCCCGCTGGGATGCGCACGTACAAAACAGGCATGGCAAGGCGGAAACAATATTAAACAGTCCTGACATTTTAAATAAATTGTTTCTAAATAAAACACAGGGGGTCGCGCAGGTTTGTGATTCGAGCGGCGCTGCGCGATCCACCGGGCTGCGCAAATAAACCAGATCATCTCTGCGCTATTCAGGTAGTCGGGCTGCGCTGTATTTGCGCAGATATTCGGTTCAATCGGGTGCCGCGGTTTCGTCCCACTTTTGATGTGTTTGGCTTCACATACACTTCGACAATGGAAGAAGACGCTGCAGCAGCAGTGAGTTTGCGTACATGTGACGAAACCAACAACGAGGAGATTGTAAAGAGAAAAAGTGCCTCGTCTGTGGTGTGGAATTGGTTTGGGTAGAAGAAAAGTGATACGAATGAGATGAACGTGATTTAGAAGGTACACAAGTGCACAGTTTTAATAAGTGGTGGAAACACGTCAAACCTTTTCTATCATCTGAAATACAAGCATCCAATCGAATATGGCCAAAGTAAAAAAAAAATGCGGCAAACCTCAGCAATTCACAGTTTAAATAAAATTACATAAAAAATGTAATTATGTAAAACAATTTCTTTGTGTTTTCATTTTTATTTATGCATTTTCAGATACAAATTGCTATATTGTGATGTATATCGTTATCGATGTAGAAAATTGCTTCTACCGTGATAGAAGATTTTGGTTATATGGCCCCTCCTAATGAAGCCTATCTTCAGCTTGGATTCATGGTGGGGATGGTGGGGGCAGAGGAGAGACCCGTGTGTGTTTTGTGTCTTAAACTGCTGGCAGCAGACCGCATGAGACCCAACAAATTAGGAAGACACTTAGAGACAACACACTCCAGTCACGTTAATAAACCACTGGACGTCTTTGAAAGAAAGCTGGCAGAATACAGACAGCAGGAGAATCGCATGGTAAAATCTGAATCAGTGGACAGCAAAGCACAAATGGCTTCATTCAAAGTTGCATACAGAATTGGCCAGTGCAAAAAAACTACAAACGATTGCTGAGCAGCTAATAAACATGGGGTCAATTATGCAAAGATAAGTGACAACGTAAGCCTTGTAACAATTGCACGTGTATTTTATCTTTTTTTAACTTGGTGGTGTTTGATCGTATTGGTTTAGGAATTGATATTTCAATAAACAGTAAACTTGGCCGATTTCGTTATTATTTTGTTGACAAGTGGGGCTTGAAAATTCGCTCACCCCCTTAAGTGGGGAATGACAGAAAAAGTTTGAGAACCACTGCACTAAGGGATCATTTAATCAATCAGTTAACCCAATGGAGGAATCGTTTAACTCAATGGAGGAATCGTTTGAACTAGGTCTGCACGATATATCGAAAAAACACCGTTATCGCGATAATGGTATACGCGATAACCATATCGCAAAGAGTTGCGATAAATAATTTATGTGCCAAGCATTTGTGTGTCCAAATTTGACCAATCAGATGGGCCCTTACTATGTTTATACCTGCTTATATCTTTTATATATGTATATATTAGGGCTGCAACTAACGAGTATTTTGATAATCGATTAGTTGGGCGTTTAGTTTTCGATTAATCGATTAATCGGATAAAACTGAACGCTTTGATTTGATGTTTTGCTTAACTATATAAAACCATAAATCAGGGTATTATTTATGTATAAAAGTAAACTTTAAAAAATGCAAAAGCCACATACTGTATAGAGTTTAATGATCTTTAATTTTGACATTTAAACCTTATTTTATGTAAATCAACATTTTTGTTTTAACAAAAATTGCAGACCTCAATTTTAAATTCTCTTAAATTAATTCAACTTAATAAGAAGAATAATAGACTTCGGTTTATACATTATTTTGATCCTCTCGTGTATTTTATCCTTTTTTGTTGTCTCAATAATAATAATAATTAAAGTATATATAGACCATTTTGCTACACTAGACATTAATCTTATTGTTTTAAACATTCTCGTAATACGGCGGCGTAGGGTGAGAGAAAAAAACCCGGCTACTGGGTTCACTCTCTTTATTTTGCCTTTTTTCCGCATTTCCCTCTGTATAGCGTGTAGGATGATGGGATATATCCGGTCCTCCGAAGCATAAAATGAACGCGAAGAAAACGAACTAGAAGTGTTTTCCTTGCGTTTGTTGGGATTTGAACGGCAAGAAAAAGCTGCATGCAACGTTTTTTTCTTTTTACGCCGTATAACCGCGGGGCCGGACAAACGTATGTCACCAAAGCCCGTGTGAACTCTCTCACTGACTCCTTTTTTTTTTTTTTTTTTAGTCCTGGCCAATTCCTCCCCGTCGCTAGGGGCGCCCACATGTGTAGAAAACCCTCGGCGCTTCATCCGCGCTCACCGGACACTACGAACGGCAGAAAACCGCTCGATTTTAACGCCCGATAAGTGGTGTTTAATGTAAATTACTCCCATACCTTGGAGGACTTGGAGCGCGCGCTTTTTCCTGCAAACGCTTCTGTAGCCTCCATTGCGTGAGCGGCTGCGTATCTGTGTGTGTCTGTGTGTATTTGTGCATCTTGTGGTTACGCTCCTCAATAATGTGAGCAGCCCAACTAATTGATAACGGCATTCGTTATATATATATATATATATATATGTGTGTGTGTGTGTGTGTGTGTGTAATATATACACACACATCTTTATATATATATATATATACACACACACACACATCTTTATATATATATATATATATATATATATATATATATATATATATATATATATATATATATATATATATACTTAATTCTGTCGTGAACTAACCCCGGATGATCAGAAGACTTAGAGATTAGCCGTTAGCCCTTTGTAGCGTGGACGGTAAACCCAAACGCGGAAGCAAGCGAGTAGGCAGGATAACCACGTGAATTAGTCTGAGGACTCTCACTGAAGGGGAGCAAGGGAAAAACACAAATTTAACCCGCGCCCTATAAACACAACGCACGAATCAGAAAGTAAACAGAAAGTAAACAATCGAATCAGAAAGTAAACAATCTGAACCAACATGCGTGAACTCAGTGACTAAGCTGTATGCAATGGTTTGTTTACTCCTCTTATACTTCAGGGTTCGCGACCGCATTACTTCCGGGTCCTAGTGCCGGTCGTGGTGTGTGTGTGTGTGAGACAAATAGTAATTTTTGTTTAATAATATTTATTTTTATTTAAAAAAAACAAAAAAACAGGCAAGCCAAAGAGAATATTTAGTTTAAAAGATGCTCTTGTTTTAAGACACTATTGATGAGTGTATGGTTACATGTAAATATAAAGTAATGTTTGAAAGTAATTCATATTGTGTTGGCAGGTTTATAGTAACAGCAAACCAGAAGTCAGAATATCTGCTGAGGGTTTTAAGTCATTCATAGTGTTTTGAAGTCTAAATATTTGCAACTTCCTTGACATATAGTTTCTTTTTAGCCTGAATTAGATTTAATTACATCAGACGAATATCTATTACCTGTTTATTTTAGTATGATCATTACATATAAATAAATAATAAAAAAAGGCAATAATAATAATAAAAAAATGCATTTCTCTAGGGAAATGTTATATCACAAGAAATATCGTTATCGCAGTATTCAACAACAATATCGCATAGTTTCCTAATATCGTGCAGCCCTAGTTTGAACCTAATGGAAGAATCATTTGAACCCCATTTTCACTGAGGAATCATCTGGGCCAATCAAGAAATAGTTTTTACCCATTTGAGGAATCATCTTTGCCAAATCTCATAATTTTCTATTTGAAATCTGAGAAATTTTTAAATGATGTTACATGTTGCGCTGTTTCTTGACAATGGTGTCTTTTTTTAATTTTATTTTCTTATTAACAGTCATTTGGCAATTTTTTTGCTGTCTAACCCTAGTGTGTGGTTAATCTAGCTCAGTACCCAGTACAGACGCACTTTCCTGAGTATACTGTATGTCTGAGTATATTATCAAAATAATTTTTTTTGTAATTTTCTCGCTGGCTGTGTTCAGGCCCCTACCATTTTCTAGTGGTCTGTCTCTTTCTCTCCTTTAACAGCAACACTGCTGCTCCTCCTAATTGATTTTGACTTACAGAGAAAAGATGTGGACAGGAAAGGTCAGATTTCTTCTCCACTCTCTGAAACAGGACTACTTCAGCTTTATTTTACTGCCTTCTACCCCAGATGAGACTCATTACATGAGATCTAAGCCTCTCATAAACCGAAATGTCTTGGCTTTTTATCACGTCTGTAGTCGGCTTGATGAAATCTTGTAAAACAGGATGGATCTTGCGGTCTTTTGACCTGTTTGGAATTTTCTGATTAGGTTTTAATGGCACTTCTTTCAGTTTTTTTACTATGAAAATCTACATTGTTAGTTTAGGCGCGTAGATTTATTTGACTGAATGAAACATCTGAAAGCAGTTTTGGGTAAAATACAAAAAAATGATATTTTTTTTTTACAACACCCAGACTTCTGAGCACTTTAAATGTCAACGTATGAATTCCACTCTCACTCAGGTAAGTCGTCTTCTGAAATTGACTGTGATTTGGAGATTTTGACAAAATGATTGAAATAATTTTGGGAAGATCACGCATTTGCTGAGGATTAAGGTAGTATTTATTTATATATACTATACTATAATGTGTGTATGTATATATAAACAAATAAGCGCATATATATGCATATTTTATTTCAACCTGTTTGTATTTAGGAACTCATTTCAGCATCTGATTCGACTGAGCTGCTCTTTAAACTCAGCTCAAGTGAAATAAGCTCAGCTTGATTCGAATCAATATTCATTAACAATATTCATTACTGGACTACTTTTTGCACTAATTTCTTAACTTCTTAGTTCTTGCTGCTAAGTTAAGTTAAGGAATGTTTACTGTTTCTCCACTACCTCAACTCATCACCTCAACACCTTATTATTACGTTATGTTGTCGCACTGTTGCACATATTGTCACCTTGTTGCTTTTGTTTGCACATTTGCACGTACAGTACACTATATGTTGTCTGTTGTCTGTAAAAACCCTGTAGATAGTCTTCCTTAGCTAGTTAGTTTTTGTTAATTTATGTTGTAATTTATGTTAGATCAATCTGTCTTGTCTCTGCTAGCCAGCTAACTAGGCCTCTTAGTTAGCTAGTTTAGTTTTTCTGTTAATTTATGTTGTAAATTTATGTTGCATGTAGCACCTTGGTCCTGGAGGAACGTTGTTTCGTTTCACGGTGTACTAACTGTATATCGTTGAAATGACAAAGCCTACTTGAACTTGAATCAACCATTCATTAAAAGTATTTAATATGTAATTATAAGATTTTAATAAGGTTATTAGAGGGGACTAGAGAAAATAGTACATAATTTACAATCAGAATCATTTGTTCGTATTCCATTGAGTAATTATTTTGCTGATCAATAAAATCTTCAGAGCCACTAAAAGAATCTTTTAATTAAATAAAAAAATCTTTGAAGTCAATCAAAGGGATCAGGATCATTAGAGGTGATCTGTATGGGGGATCAATTACAATTTAAGAAAAAGCAAGGAAGGCAAATTAGGCCTATATTTGTCCATCACAGCTCAAGCTGATTGGTCCCCCCCCCCCCCCCAAACTAATGATTGCAGGCAACATTCCCTTATGTTTCCATTTCAAGTACGATGTATTGATTTATTGTTATTTAAACAGTGTGCTGTTTAACCATGTAAATTTACAATTTTGTATTAAAATGTAATAATCTAGGCTAACACCAAATAATTGACAATCACTCCAAAACACCAAAAACACTAAATGATTGATGACAAATATATATAAATCTCACAGTTTGTATGATACAGGAAGAGGTTTAATCTTGGCTCATCAGCCTCAAGAATTAACCTGTTGCAAGATAATATTCTGCTCGCAAAGACTACATAAGAGTATTTATTTGAGTTGCTAAAGGCTTTCTGTCAACTTGAACTGGTCTAGCCATTCTGCCCCGACCTCTTTGTCTCATGCCGCATTTGTGCATGCAGAAATTGTGCTCGCTGGTGGTTTTTCACGTCATTCTGTGGCATGTTGTTCCTATAATTCTCCAGAATATCTGGAGTTTCTGAATTCCTCTGTTTCAGGGAGCATGTTTGTAAGTCCGATTTGTTTGTTAGTTGGATTCGTTTGTAAGTCTGACCAAGGCAGTCTTATACACCTTTGACACAAACACACAGGTTTCCGCATTATACTATCGCGAGACTCCGCCTTTAAATTGTGAGCAGAATCCCGGTGACACAAAGAAAACCCGGGAAGATGTTAGAGTGAGGACAGCGCTACATGGTGTTTACTGAACGCTTAAATTAATGACATTTTCTCTCAGAGCTGTTTCAGACTGTGAACTCTCGCTCATTGAGGATTTTTCTAAATGATGAATATTCACCATCAGGACAGTTTTACAGGAGAGACATTTTCTATCTTCGTGCTCCCGGACTGCATAATTGAAACCAGCAAGGCCGACTTATTTCTCCCGCACCCACATACCATAGACAACACTCGCACATACGATATACAATTTTTTTGCGCCTATGAAAGTTTGTAGATCCGCGGTCCATTCGTATCTCTGGAAAACCCGAATGTCCGTGTTCACATCTCAAATGTTTGTAAGTCGGGGACTGTACTCAGATCAGGGACACCAGGACGAGGGTTTGGAAGAGCGTTTAGATAAAATCAAAACAAGGAACATTAGCGCTTGTATTATGCAGATTCACTCACGATGTAAAACAGTTTCACTGCATAACGGATAAAAACAAGAAGACATTACAAGCCGATGACTGCAGAGCCTCGGCAAAGTACAGTATATATTCCACACGACAACATGCTGAGTGTGTGTTTACATAATAATACACTAATCTACTTTAAAGGCAAATGACAACACACTTTACAGAGAAAAGTGGAAAAATGAGATCGCCTCGGGACAGAAGAGGCTGTGTGCGTCTTACTCAGACACTCGACATCTTGCAGAAAAATGTGTGTGTGTGTCCGTCTGAGAGAGAGAGAGAGAGAGAGAGAGAAAGGAAGTGCGAGAGATTTAGATGACAGAGGGATGCGTCTGCTCCTCCACCGGCTGTGCTCCGCCTCTGCTGAAGTTATAAAAGAAACCATAGCATAAGGGAACACCTCAATGTGTGACCGTCAGGAGATAAAAATGGGTTTGTCTTTCAAGTTTGTGTGTGTGTGTGTGTGTGTGTGTGTGTGTGTGTGTGTGTGTGTGTGTGTGTGTGTGTGTGTGTGTGTGTGTGTGGCTTTACTGCATAGTTTATTGCTCATGAGTTTCAGGCTGTTTCTCTGGGTGAAAGTGTCCCCCTTTCTTCACACTTTTTGTTTGCCATGGTTCAGTACACACACACACATATACACACACACACACACACACACACACACATACACATACACACACACAAATGTGTAAGGAAGCCAATGGCCCCTTTTTCTGGACAGAATGAATGTGAAGTAAAGGATGTCCAGAGAAAAGGACAAACAAGTCACGGGTGGAGGGATGGAAAAACACAAACTGTGATGTCATCGCATATGAGTGTTTGTAAGCGAACATGATGAATCTCTCTCTTTCTTTTTTTTGTTCCTCTACATCTTTCTCTCTCTCTGTCTCACTTACGTTCCGTCCTCACTCATACAGTATAACCTCATTTCCCGCACAGTGTGTAGGGTGCGGATAGCAGCTGTGCTGATGTAATCTTGGTTCGATCCCAAGATCCCACGCTCATACTTCGCTTCTTTAAGTCTGGCATAATAAAGACACACACACGCACACACAGTTCTTGGGATGACGTCTTGTCTTATTAACATAATTGCTATAACCGCACCTAATGTTAATCCTCAGTAGCCAAAATGAACTTGTTTTCATATAAAATCATCTCTTATAAAAGCTTAAATCTGCTTGTTGAGTCGGTGTTGATTAATTTTCTGTAACGAGCTGTTTTTCAGTTCACATGTTTTTATTAAAGGGAAGAACCGATTCGTATAGTGGGCTGGTTTTGTCTGCACTATGTAACAGTAGAGGATAGAGGACAGCGAGCAAAATGTATTATTTTGTAAATATTCCAAGCAACTGTAACTACAATCAGATTAACCATGTAATGTTTTTTTTTCCCCTGTCTCTTAATAAACAGAGAAATCACGAGCTGGCTGCGGTGCGTCACTTTGAGGTGTGCTGTTTTAACTCTCACACCCACCTTGTCGGAAACTGAGTCACGTCAACTGGACTTCTTTCTCATTGTCTTTCTAGAAACGTCTCACATTGACTCAGCTTCTAGGTAACCTCACCTGGAGGGCACCTTGTTGTTGTTTATTCTCTCACACCATTCATCAGCACTTTTCTAATAATCTGTAGTGCTGAATTGACGTGTTGATCATAGTTAATTATTACAGTCATAACATGAACAGCAGGACTGAATAATCTGTAGCTTGTACATTGGAAATTCAACACAGAGTTAAATCAGAACGAGAACATTTGCTCTGGGGAGCTCGTCTTATATTAAATAATTTTTTGGGCGGTAATGATTAATAATTGGTTTGGCAGCCTTTCATCTGTGTTATGTCATCAGCATCACGTTGTGGAAATAGCCCCGGACTTCACTTGCATGTCTGTAGAAGGAAGCTTCACCGAGTTTCGTGTTTGTCGTGTCGTGTAGAAGCAGGAGATTTAATTAGATCGTGCCGTAGGATGAAGCTCAGGTCGGAAACCACTGCCGATCATGTGCGCAGCTGTAAATATTTGGACAGAAAGTGTCGTTGTATTAGTCAGCTGTGTTTAACGCACACCTCGGTCACCGCTGTGCGTCGGCACTAATTGAGTCTCCTGCGTGCGTGATGAATAAACCTGCCGTTAATCTTGTAAACCTGACTGACAGAATCGCCATGACACCAAGTCTCCGTAGGTGGGTTTTTGCTGTAGCAGTGGAATTTCTCTACACTGGAACCGAGACGGCCCAAACGTGTTCCACACGGGGTGTACGGAGCGAGACACATGAAGATATGATTCATCAAGGCACAGACGCTTGACCTCAACCCCAATGAATATTACCAAAAGTATTCCATCACATGCATATGAACTTGAGTAACATTCAATTCACAATCCACAGGTTTAAATATGTTGTTGGCCCCGCCCCCTTTGCAGCATATAACAGCTTCAACTCTTCTGAGAAGTCTTTCCACAGGGTTTAGGAGTGTGTTTGACTGTTATTCCAGAAGCATTGGCTTGTGTGAACTTATTGAGTTGACTTGCATATTGTTATCGCTACCATTTTCTTTTCTTTTTTGGGACAACACCCACTTAAGCTTGTGCAAACGACTACTTATCTATTCACTTTAAGTTTCTAAATAAACTTTACTTTTTTTAGTGCATCAAAGCCTGACTATGTACTTTAGTGTATTATAGCAACAGACAGCAGCAGGATGTAGTGAGGATGAAGCACTTATGTTTTACCTTAAATCAACATCTCCTAACCGCAATGTTTGGGGCTTTGCTTAGGGGATGAAGGAACAAGGAATCACAGCATTTTCAAGCTACAGATTAGGAACAACCGTGCACTAGTGGTGGGAAGTCTCGTTCAAAGACTCGGTTTTTTTAATCTTGTTTATCAAAATGAACAAATCTTTTTTTTGAGTCATTTATTTCATTTCGTTCTTTTAATCAGGAACAAAATAAAATGTTTCAGTAATCAGACCCCCAACACGTCTACATACAAAAATTTTGGCTTTAGTTCTAGTGATGGAACTGTTATAATGCATCTAGGAAAATATTATAATAAACAGAATGAGCAGCTCACCTCTCGAATTGTTCGTTCTTTGGGAGTCATGTGACAAAAGAACGAATGACTCGGACCAGAAGACTCAAGAGAAGAACCGCTCAGTTTTGTTTCCTGAGTGCGCAGCTGCATAGCGTCTATGAGAGTCACGTGACAACAGACCGAAACGACTCGCACTAAGAGACTCAAGAGAAGAACCACCCAATTCTGTTTCCTGTACATAACCTCCGGAGGTTTCGTGATGCTTTGCGTACGCGTGCCCAGTAGAAAACAAACCAATCGCTCTGTGAGACTACTCATTCTGCTGTGACGCGTTAAAGACTCGAACTACAAAAAAAACGAATCGTCAATGAACGACCCATCACTAACACACATGCGTATCTAAACCACTTAAGACAACAAATCTGTACGGTTGTAAATGTAACCTGTGTGTATTCATGCTGATTAGATCTAAAATAAACAACCTTTCTAGAAGGTAGTGAGCGACCGTGTCGACACAACGTCATGCACTTCAACTTGGGGTCAAGGAGACACCGTTACAATTTTCTGAGTAGGAATTCCAAGCTGGGGGTTGGGTTCGTTTGTTCTAGTTGAGCAGTTCAGTGGGATAAAGCTGGCAGGCTCTTATGATATCTGCGTCTTGTTAAACCATAATAAATTAGAAACATTTGATTGTGAAACATTGACCTTGGACTTTGCTTCACTGCTTCCAGCATCTGATTGCTATACACTCTGCTTTTATTGTGCACCGGAAATATGAAAGCAAGGATTGTTTTTATTTAGACACAGGAGCAGAAATTACGACTTTTGGGATAGAAGTTTGAAGTTTGAAGGGATAGAAATTGACTTTTGGGATTTTTTATTTTATTATATTTTTATTGATATTTAACAACAACAAAAAAGCAGAGCCAGATCAATATACAATCGACACCCACAGCAAACATTTAAACACAAACAATAATCTGTAAATATAAAAGAGTGAACATGGAAAAGAACAACAGGCAAAACAATCCAGTAAAAGAAAACAGAAAAGATAAAGAAAGAGTCGTGATTGTTCAAGTAGATCCCACTAAGGGGCTCATATCCGCCAGATCCGCCAGAAGTCATATGCACGTTTTTCCAAAGGGAGACGATGAGCCACTTGTGCCAAACTCAAGTTGTTAGATGAGATGTTGGCCATAAGATAAATATAAATTTTTCTTTGCCAGATAAGTAATGAGATTTAGTAAACAATTTAAATCAGAAGTATGATCTAGTGATGTCTTACAATTTAATAAGTAAATAGTTGGAGACACTGATCAGCTATTTTAAGGAACAGGGTTTGTGTGTATTTACAGTATTAAATTCATGCTTACTTAAGCAAACCAAAAAAAAAAAAAAAGATTATCTGCAGTTTGAGATGGTATTAAAATTAATAATAGTAGCAGGTTCAGGTAGTCGAGGTAGTCGATAGCGACCAGTCAGTGATTGAAAATCAATTTTCGAACAGAAGTCTCGTTTTCAGGTTTTAAGTAAGACGCCTTATTTGTTCCATTATTTAATCCGTATGTTAGTTGTTTGTTGATTTAGAGTACATCATTTGTTCAGGAAAAGAATTGTTTCCTTCTCATTACGAAGCACATTTTCCGACCCTGTTTCTCGTCTGTAGATTCCCTGAGCTTCAGGTGTGATCACAGTGAATAAGAGGAACAGGAGCGCTGCCGTGTTTTCCCGCTTCTCACATTCGCCCAAGTGTGAATTCTGCCGACTTCACTTGTTGAGTCCTTGAATCGAA
Organism: Channallabes apus; assembly: GCA_030522415.1. Taxonomy (NCBI): domain Eukaryota; kingdom Metazoa; phylum Chordata; class Actinopteri; order Siluriformes; family Clariidae; genus Channallabes; species Channallabes apus. The sequence goes on from CM060115.1 coordinate 3,816,754, forward strand.
TTGCATTAAATTTGCAACAAATCGCAGAACTTTTGCAGTGTTAATATGATTTAACAGAAGTGTACACCGCTCTATTCATATATACAAAAGCACACGAACACACTCATCGGTCCGACACGACCATGGCTTGTGTGGATGGTTTATACAGTAGTATATGTGGTGTAGAGGTTTATAGGGCAGGTCACGGAGGGAGTTTAACTGGGTACAGTACGCTGGAAACAAGAAACCTGAGGAGAGGCGCAACATCGTGTAAAGCTGGTGTACACTACACACACGGCTGGGTTTTGTTTGTTTCCTGTTGCACTTTATAGTTAGCTTTATAGTAAGATCAAGTTTAAAGACTTGGTATCATGTAGGATTCTCATGTTACTGCGAGTATCATTAACTGTATATACACACACACACACACACACACACACCTCAAGTGTTGAGTCTTTTCACAAATTGAAACAATTGTACTTTTTTTCATTTTTATTCGTTCACATTTTTTCATAAACTTTCCAGTCGTTAACTGGAATAGAAACGTTAACGACTAATCCACTTAAAAATAAAAACAAGTTATCAAGATTAAAACGTCAATCGTGGAGTGTTCGGATCAATGTGGGATTCCGGCAGTTTCCACTTTCAGGTTGATTTCTTATTTTTTTCGTTGTGTTATAAATCTCGCTCCTTTCTCACCACAGTGCGACAGTTTCAGGACTCATTCTTGATGCGCTTTCTCACATTTTTTTTTTCCGCTCACTCAACCACGCTTACTCCTTTTATTGCTCTGTTCTTACTAGATGTACTAAAATTTATACTGCAACTTAATTTAATATACATAAGCTTTGTTCCATTAAACTTGGCCTAGAATTTTATAACCTTTTTTTCCAGCCAAAAAGCAGAACTAAAAAAATTCTGCTTTATTATTATTATTATTATTATTATTATAGTTATTGTTGTTGTTGTTGTTGTTTAAAGAAAGGTCGGTAAGGTACCTAATCTATGAAATAATAAAAAAAAGTAAAAGAATCATGTCTTTTTTTTTTTTTTTTTTTTTGCATTGCACTGTTGCACTGTTCTCACTAGGGGTTGCCAGATAATGCTAATTCCCTGATAAAGATGAACTGGCCAATGAAAATCATGTACTAAAACTTGTGCTGTAGCTTAATTATATATACATAAGCTTTGTTTCATTAAGCTTAGCAATATGAACTTTTTTTTTGCTTTATTATTATTATTATTATTGTTGTTTAAAGGGAGGTCGGTACCTAATGTTTGATATAATAAAAAAGTTAAAAGAATCATGTCTTTTTTTGCATTTTGCACAATTTTATTAAATTATTGAAGATTTTAAATGGTTTAATTTAAAAAGGTCTTATTTAAAATGTTTTAAGTGTAACCTCTATCAGCAATTCAGGAAAGCAAAATTAACCCTAACCCTAGGCTCCTTATATGCTCGATAATAACAATAACTTGTTTAAAGCAAACTTGTTTTTTTATTTGTGGAAGGAAAGAACAGCCGTTTATAACCGACCACTGAGAGGGGAGAGGGGGGAGGAGGAGTGTGTGTGGGGGGGGGGTGTGGAGGAGTGTGTGGGGGGGGTGGGGAGAGGAGACGTGGTTATTGTTTCGTTTTATGATGCAGCGGAAAGCATGTAAGCTTTTTATTGCTGTGGTTAAGAACACTGCTGACGCACTTACAGTCGTAGGTATGATCGAGGTTTTATATCCGGTCCCCAGAAAATTGGGAATATGTCTGAGCTTAGACTCGAGCTTGGACGTTTGGCTTTTCTCCAGAAGGACAGGTGTGTCTGTGAGAGAGCGAGACAGACAGACGGATGAATAGACAAGACTGTAGAGTAGAGTCCAGAAGTCAGGACTCTACGGGGGACGTGGCAATAACTGTCAGACGAGTTTCTGTAAATGCACAGGTGATGACTGTGTGGACAGTTCCCATAGTTAGTGGACAACATGACAAAGTTATATGTTGATTCTCAAGGATCAGATGTTCCACTTGCTGTGAATGTTCGTGCGAACGACAGACGTGAAATCAGTCATTCACGGACAAACAGCCTTCTTTAAAAAGAGTCTCATCACCAAAATCTTGTGTAAATCTCAGTTGGTTTTAAACCTGCATTCACAAGAGATTTTCATCACAGGTCCCTGTTTGTCTTGAACACGTCTCGTACATATTTAAACTCCAGGTGTAACTCTGAGTAAAAGGTTAAAAAAAAAAAAAAAAAAAAAAAAACCCGATTTAAAAACTTATTAAATTAACGTTCAAATGTTTCATCCTGGTTCAACTGAAAGATGCCAACAAACTTGTAATGAATTTTAGTTTAAGTCTACAAATAATAAATTTGTCCGTCAAGAATTTAGAAAACAAGTCATCACACTCATCATCATCATCATCATCATCATGATTCATGTCACTTTCTGCAGTCTGATTTCCTGATGTAAAAGTCAATAACGACATTTACACCCCAGCCTCGTCTCGTCTCTTCACTCTACCGATCTGCGGCCGCTGTTATGTTGCTGATTAATGCAGTCAGTTCTGTTCTGTTCTGTTGCCTAAATTTTCCATTAGTTTTTTTTTTTTTATTACTAATGAGATATTACAGCCTTTTCCACCCTCATCTCCGCAATCTCTTCTCCGGCCTTGTTCGGTCTGGTTTGTTTCCCTCTTGGCGCGGTTCATATAAGTGGATCTGATCACAGGAGTCGCATTCGGGAGTGAACCAGAACAACTGCTCCGATACCCTTTACTGGATATTTTCTTCGTCCCGTCCCAAAAAAACACTAATTCTGATTTGTTTGTGGTGATCGGATCTCGATCTCGATCGCATGATCAGTCTTTTAAGCTTGCTTATCTCTTGTCAGAATAAATATATTTTTTTAGCACGTTTGGGACAATATCAGGTGATGTGACGAGTTTTCAGGAAGAATTTTTTTATTATTATTTTATTTATTTATTTATTTTTGCGCTTCCATTCCTGATCAGTAGACTCCATAAGAATCACACTCTCCCCCCCCCCTCTCTCCCCTGTCCCTCTCTCTCTCTCTCTCTCTCTCTCTCTCTCTCTCTCTCTCTCTCCTTCTCCCTCTCTCTCCTTCTCTCTCTCTTTCTCTCTGTCTTTCTCTCTCTTTCTCAGTTCAGTTCAGTTCCAGTTCAGAAGAGCTTTATTGGCATGAATGTTAACAAAAGTATTACATTGTTGCCAAAGCCATTAGAAAACATTAATTACATTAATCTGAATTTATAAAC